>CAEGAG010250899.1:0-166556 GCA_903067065.1 Brachyrhaphis terrabensis
ACAAGAACTTATTTTCGTTATAGTGTTCTATTCAAAGGTCAGAGTTCAGCAGAGCTGAGGAAGAGTGTAACACCACATACTCCACTTCTAGACTGATCAGCAACAAACACTTTTCACTGTTCGGGTTTGTTCTAAGGCCACACAGTAATACCAGATCTTGCTACTGTTGTTTGATTGCAACCATATGGGCGTCCCATTGAAAGTCCACTTTCTCTGAAGCAGTCCTGACATGCTAAATAATCCAATAGCTTCCTAATAAATTTGTCCCAAAGTAAAACAGGCAACGCAGCTTTGACATGTTTGTGAAGTTCAGTGATAACCAGAGTGTTTGTAGGTCTTGTACTTTAAGGTAAGATCTTTAAGCTAAGCTAAATGGCTTTACAGCATCTTGTAAAAGTAGATTCTGTCATTTTACAAGTAGCTTTCAAAGCTTTTTGTAAGGAATTATTTTGTGATAGAACACAATGTACTGCAGGACTGCCAGGCGGTTCCTGTCAGGATCTGTTTGTCTGTGTTTATTTTTGAGTTTTCTGTGTATTTATTTTGAGTTCTGTGTCTCTGTGTTTTCCGTGTTGTCCTGTCCTCCCCTTGATTGTTCCCAGGTGTGTCTCGTTCCTTGATTACCCTCTGTGTATTTAGTCCCACCTGTGTCCTGTGTTCCTCGTCGGGTCCTCGTCTGATGATTTCCAGTCTGTTGCTGTGTCCATTCGTTTGCCTCGCGCTACCTGTGATGAGCCCCTGTGTTTCCGCTCAGCAGTGCTGCCCTGGTTTTTGGACTGTTTTGGACTTATTATTCATCATTAAATCTTCATTATTCACTTACCTGGGTCTCCTGGCGTCTGCCTCACCACCTTCACCACAACCACTTCATGACAAAACCAGGATATGACATGACTCTACTGTCTGTTTCTCTTTCTTCTACTAAGGTGGTTTTCTGTTTCTTGGAAATTAGAATGTCCAGAGGGTTTTTGAAACTCAGAAACGCTAATGATTTATTTTTGGCTCCCAAATTCTTCCCCCTCAAAAATAGGATTTTAAACCCGAGAAAGAGACTGAGGAAACCTTTGCCAAAGGTTAACACATTAATCAGCTTAGATATTATTTTTAACGTTCTACTTTAAAAAGCTTTTCCCAAGCACCCAGTTGAAGTATTAGACTAACTATTTTATCTTGTTGCTTATGTTTTTACATAAATCATTAGATTTCTGAACAGATTTTTGATTGATCACGATACAGAGTGTGAGACTTCTGCTTCTTCACAGTTTACGCAAACCTTAACTTCTAAATACATGTTCTGTAATTAGAAAAAAAAAGACCCTAAAGTTATTTTCTGTATTTACCTGATATTAAAGAAGAAAGAGGGAAGTTGGAGAGTCCCAACAGAAATGTGAGTTATGGGTAACTGCATGGATGTTTCCTGCCGAAAGCAGTGTTGCACTTCAAAACATTTATGCTTTCATGAGTGAAAAACATTATGATATTGAGGCAACATCTCAAGATATCAATGACAAGGTGAAGCCCTGTGTTTACCAATGACCATAAGCCATAACCATCACATTAGAAGGAAATTATACCAAATACCATGGAAATATATGTTGTGTATTTGTTTGAGACAAAAAAATTCTAAAAATGTAATTCTTTCATTATTCTGGCATTTGACAAATAAAACCCTAACTCACCCAAAACAGAATAAGTTATTCTGTCACTATCCTTGGGTGTTTGGGTGTTAGTTTTCATTTGCATTTGTGCATCACCACAGTCTACAGGTGCCAGCTCTTTATAAAAACCCTTTAACTTTTTAATAAAACTTTAATAGAGCCTGTCTTTCCAGTTCAGTTTGCAATTAGTGGTGATGTCTTAGCTGGTTATTGAGAGTAACTTCCCTTAGTAAGCACCAAACCTAGACTGTGTCATCTTGCTTCACCAGAGTGTCACCACAAGCAATGGAGTTCCTGGATTTTTATTAATCTCTCCACTATTTATTTGTTCTGTTATAACTAGTCCAAGTCTCATGTGGATTTCATTTATCACATTTTACAGGGTTTGTTTTGTGCGGCTCCTTTAAAATGGGCCGACAGCATGTTTGTGCTAAAGAAGAGGTGGTTGAGACGGGGGAGCAGAGAGGGATTTAGATGAAAGAGACTGGGAGCAGTGTTCACCTTTGCAGCACGACACATATTTCCAGCTCATGTCATCTATTAATTTCATGCTGCCTGTTTGAGAAGCTCTATAAATATGCAGAACAGCCAGATGATAAATTTCTATCCAAGCAACTGCAAGCAAGAAGAACTATCAAGTCACCCTGGGATGAAGACAAATCCTGATGGCTTTTCTAATTGTGCTCAGGAGAACAGCTGGGACTCACAGCCAGCATTTTAGGCCCCCGCCAGAGGGAATGCGGCTTCTAGCTTAACGGCGTTGGTGTGATTGCAGGTGACATGGACTAACGGGAGAACAGCACGGGCGCACTCATCCATCCATTTATATGTATGCGATGTTTAAGGTGTTCAATCTCTTAGCGCCCCCTGCATAATGTGCCTCTAGTGTTTGAGAATATCGCAGGAAAGCACTCCAATAAACATGCAGCAATCAGTTTAAGAAGTTTCCCATTTCTCGAGGAGCGCAGTGACCTTAACATGACATTTTTCCTTCAAAAGGAGAGGGAATCTTACAACGCTGCAGCTTTTTGAGGGGATGAATGAATTTTCTTGACTTTGATTTAATTTTCTTTGACCCAGAACAGGCTGTTTTATTCATGAGCTTTTGTTCCCCCTCACAAACAATGTATTACCTTTTTTTTCTGTGCATGTGAAAATTGTTCTTAAGGCAGTGCATTAGATTTCTTTGGTCGTTTATGCATGAATTAATTAACAGAGATGCAGCAAATCCTCCTCAGGCACCACCTTTTTTAATCTAGTCAGCTTAAAGCTCATCAGTGTAACTTTTATTCTGTAGAAGCCACAAAAGAGATATGAAAATATCAAGAATTAAAGCGAATGGAGCGCCCAGCATATTTATTGGCACCTCTGGTACACGTGTACCAGAGGTGCATTTTTGTTTGGATTTTTCCCATAAAGTTTATTGGTCAAGTCTATCAGATGTTTATTTATATTGTCTTTATATTTTAAAAAACAAAAAATGTCTTGCATGGCTTCCACACATTTTGAATAAAAAGAGGGCCACAGCATCACAAAACCTCCACCGTGCATGTCAGTGTGTGTGAGGTACTTTTTCCAACCTTCTCCTTTTGACACCAAACCAACCTGCAAGGTTTTGTCTTCAAACAAGATAATTCTAGTCTCATCTGCCCATACTTTAAATGGGCACCTGTAATATGGGCAAGTTTAGACAATTCTCGTGGTCCTATTTTAGTTTTGTAAAGATCAAAACACATCTCTGTTACTTGAATGTCATGTTGTTTTTTCCTATTTTGAAAAGTGAACAGAATTAGGTCTCTGTCATATCATATTTTATAACACTAAGGAAAAAGGAAGTTGAGCAGACACTCTACTCAACTCAAAAAACGAAGATGTATACAAACGGTACTCCATCCTATCCCTAGGGGTGGGAGGGAGACCTCAACTATGTGAACCCAGTTTTGAGAATATATATTTTTTTCTCCTGTGAGCTGAATGTGTCATTACATCTTTATTGTTCGCTGATCTCCTGCAACACAGCATGGTGCTTAAAAGGCAGCGACCTCTGCTTTCATTTGACCTTTCCTACTCATCACAAAACTTATAAAGCTGCAGATTGCACAAACACTGCATGCCATCCTTGTGAAAAGTGCATGAGAACTCAAACTAACAAGCCAAAACAGTATGACTCTCTTCTTAATAGATTATTTATTTGCCACTAAAATGGCTCAGATCAGTCCTAAACGTTCCTGAAGTCTCCTGGGCTTTACTGACTTCTGAACTTCAGAGTCTTGTTGATTGTGAGGCAGACTATCAGTGGATCCCACAGATGTCATCAGACCCAATCAGGGTGATAGTTTGAGAAAGTTTGGAGGTCTGGTGAAAACCTGTAGTTTGGTTTGCACACTGCTGTTCTGCAGAGTGGGGCTTCTCTAAATGAAAATATGATAGATTTGGACATACTATGTATAAAACAATGCTCTGTATTAATATAACTTTAATTCTTAGAGTTCTATTGAATACATTCAACGGAAACTTCAAAGTCATTTTAATATTACCTTTTGCATGTGCAACATTTTTTAAGCATCCCAATGAATTTGAAAAAAAGCACAAAAGAATATTTGCAAGTGTCAGCTTTTGCTTGCTGAAAGACAGAGAACACAGCCTAACCCAGAAAACTTTTCTGCCTATTAGGAATAAGCCGCCACACTTTCGTTTTCCACTTCCACCAGCTCTCATGCAAAAGAAATGAATAACAGCAAAGCAACAATGAGAACAGCTATTAAAAATTGAAACCATGAAGATTTAATATGAAAAAAAAAAAGTGAAGAATGCAAATCAGGTGTTTTTAAACACTGACATAAAAAGTGACAGTGAACGAACTAATATAAACTTTTGGAACAACATAAATGAGTGAATTCATGTGACGCTAGCACACTTTATTACAAGAACAAATTGTGCTAGACATACTGAGAGAAAGAATATTGGAACATGGAAAATATGAGGATTTAGTTTAAAGAGCAGAAATCATGTGGATGTATTGTGCAAATGAAGGTTTCTTGATTTTACCCCATTTACTTCCCCCATGTCTGGTTCTGCTCTAATTGCTCATCACTACATGCTCCGGCTTCAGTTTGGAGGAGATGCAGGTCTGAATCCAGCAACAACCTCTGGCTGTTAAAACCCCCCCTGTACGTTTCAGAGCAGAGTCTGTACTGACAGCTTTATGGATTTTAATGGTAATCGTAAACAAAGACAGCTCTGCATATTAAGCTGACGCAGACAACAGTGAGACCGCATCGCATGTGAATTATTGCCGCAAATACTTTGCTGTCATTTTACATTCCCACGGTTACAGCGCCAATGATAAAGGCTGCAGTGGAGATTGTGTGGGTAAACCACCTCGTAAATGTTGTGTCATTTCTTGTTTTAGCATTCGCTGCGTTGGTTGCTTATGTGACAGAACATTTATTACAATACAAGGTTCTGTTGAGTCATAATCTTCTTTTCTTCTGGACCATAAATAGCTGTTAATTTTAACAGCTATTTAAACCACTTTGATCTTAAATGTATATCGCAGAAAAGAAAAAAAAAATCTTACATTGATGTCAGATTTGTTTAAGTTCATATTTATGTTATTTTAACATCTCAGTGTATTTTATTGGTATTTTAGGTGTTCATTCAAGACAAAGTATAACATAATTCTGCAGTCAAAGGAATAAGATAACTGTTTACATATTTTTTTACGTATACAAATCTGATGGATGGTGTCCATTTGTTCTCAGCCCACTTTACTCTGACAAAGCTAAATTATCCAGTCCAATAAATCCAATACATTCAACTGCCTTCACATGTCACTTTGTTAGGAAATGTGTGTAATTTATAAATACAGCTGTTCTGTGAAGGCAAGAGAAAGGAAAACGAGCATTGGTTAATAAACAGCACCCTAAAGACCAAATAATGGAGCCGACAAGCTGGAGATGACACTGTGGAGATTTTTAAAGCAGGGTTGGTTCTAAAACAATACAAAGTTTAAACATCTGAAAATAGAGTGTGAAACTAGAAGCACCAAAGAAGCTCTGGGTAACTGGAGAAGCTGTAGCGAGGCAAAGCTTGCATTGAGGAATCTGTTGACAGAACCACTATTAGTTGTGCACTCCACAAATGGAAGAGTGGCAAGAAGAAAGCTATCATTGTATGAAAACAGTAAGCAATTCCATTCGCAGTTTGTCCCAAAGCTAGACAGATGAAGAAGCAGGCATCAGACCAAGCTGAACCTTTGAGACTACATGAGAATGTGTGACGAAAAACCTTACACATCGCTCTGCACTGTTGATGCACAGAACTGAAAGAAAGATGTTTGGAAATCAACTAAGCGCAATCCTAGTAGAAAAGCTGTTGGAGTTGCTAAACGGTTGATGGGATGAGGGTGCACCTTCCATCAGAACAACCCAAAACAAACATCCAGAGCATACACTTGGGTTAGAACAACCCAGTTTAACCAGAACCTGTAACAAAACTTAAAATTGATGTTCAAAGACCCAATCTGAGCTTCACCTTTTACATTATTCACAGGTAAAGAGCGCTAAATAACAATGTTTGACACATTTTGTAGATTAAAATAATAATAATAAACCTTGTTTTACTTTCTTCCAATTCAAAATTGTTAATTACTTTGTATTGGCCTGTTAAATAAAACTCCAATAAAATAATTTGAATATTGAATATGACAAAAATTAAAAATGCTCTAAAGCTTAACACTTTCTCATATTGATTTCTGTCCCACTATACAAAAGCCTCAGTCTGATCAGATCAAACTCTGCCCTAAATGCACAACAACCCAGATACCAGTTTTTTTTTTAGAAATATCAAATTTTAAAAATATCACATTTTGTTTCCCTGTCTCCAATATATCCAAATGTGTTCAGTACATAAAGGTAATATCAAACTGAAACTGTTAATTTCATGTTGGATATCATAAATTTCTGCATCTGCACAAGTCTTTTATTTTAATCCCTGTTGCAGCATTTTAACAATAAAGGATGTATAATGGTTGCATTCTTGCAGGAGTATCAATAACAGATTGGTAAACAATCAAAATCTAAGATTGTTTGGAAGATTGTTTTTAACAATTTTCCAAAAGTTAATTTCAATATTCTAAGAGTTATATCTCTTTCATTTTCTAATTCAAAGTAACCCCAATCACCAAACAAATAGTATGTTTCAAGCTCCTGCAGCTCAAAGTCCTCCTACCACAGCTCATCTTCTGTTAGAAAGACTCCCATATCTCATGATGTGAAAATGACTCCATAAAAATCTAGTTTTTTCTAAACAGAACCATCTCAAATTAAATTATGCTGTCCAACTCTCAGCAGGTTTCCAATTTTGCTCATTTCACCTTAAAAAGTAATCATTTTACTCATTTATTTTTTTGTATGATCAAAGTCCTAGAACTAAGTTTTCAGATTTTTTTTATACATCACCTCCAATTAGACCTTCAAAAGAAAGAACTGGATGAAGAGAAAAGCAGAAGAAAAGTGCACTGAGATATAAACTCTCATGTAAATTTGATCGTTATTTTGTTTAAAGGAATGAGCTGCAAAAAGATGACTTTAACATGCAGTTAATCTTGCTTTTAATTATGTCATTTTCATGCAAACTTACCGCAGTAATTAACTCCCCATATTTCAATTACGCTTGTATAATTTTTAAACAGTACAGAGAAGGTGACAGCGAAAGTCAGATTGCATGTAACTACCTTGGAAATGATAATAATAATTTAAAAAAAAAATCCCAATTAGTGTGTAAAATCAGATGCTTGCTACACTTATAAGTCATTTATGGAACCATCTAGTGTATTATTATTTGAAGACGCTCCTGATGAGTTATATGCAACTTAATTACATTTATTAATAAGTTGTTTACATGAACAGCAAAGTTTCACAGCTGACTAATAGATTTCTTAAGATGTGAATGTTAGCACCAACTGCAAAAACTTCAGTTACAAAATAAGTCACAAGTCTTGTAAAAGGAAAACATGAACATACCGGTGTTGCAAGTGAAGCCCTGCATCATGTTATGATGCTTAAACTCAGCCAACAAACAAAACTAAATTTGACATAAAAATAAAAATTATACCAAACTTAGACTTAAAGTTAAAAGTTATAGAAATGTCACCAGTTTCTCATGGGAAAAAAAACTTGTTGTATGGTCTTTGTTCTCATGCTACATCATGTCGACGCTCTGTTTGCACTGATGAAAGTTCACGCATTTGGTATGCAGAATGTTTGCAGTTTCTCACATCTATTTCATGGCTATTTGTCATTTCAGCAATTGATTATTTGATCATTTGGGGGACTTCATATAGTTTATAAAGCACTGAAAGTTCAGTCTAGATGCTCAGGAAGTTTTGTAGTTTTAAGAACAGAGACTCAGTTATTTCACACCTGATGTAGATTTTGCATCCTTTATGTCATAATCCTGGAGTAAATGAGTTATTTTGGTTTTCTTCTTTGTTTGCATTTTGATTAACTCCTTGTTGTTAATTTATATCCAGTCTAGATCTCATTATTTCAGTTAATTCCTTTATATTCAGTTTCTTAGTTCATCTTGACTTTCCTTTTATCGCCATTTTGGTTTTTATTTCCTTCTCAATTTATTTAATGTTCTACAGTATCATTCTCTCAGCCTGCCTGCGTTATCTCTCCTCACAGCTGCAACCTGTTCTCAATCAGCCACCTGTCACTTGTCAGTAATCAAGCTCCTCATTTCCTGTCGCACTTTGCTGAATTCTGCCATCTTCTTCTGTGTTCTGCCCTTTACCTCCTATTGCCTCATGGTTCTCTGCCTTTTCTTGTCTACCAGTTCCCAGTCCTGAATCCCTGCCTGTTCATTTTTAGTGTCTTCATTTATTTCCGTGGCTCCATCTGCACCTGCCTCTGGGGTCAAACATACCTAATAGAGGTGTGTCGCAGGTCACACATACTTTTTAGAGGTAACAGATCTCTATATTTCACAAAATGTCCTTTTTAAAATCTCAGTGTAGATCAACATAAATCACATTTTTAGATATTCCACTGTAACGACAGCTATTTTTCATTTTGCAAATTAAATTGTACACACTTCTTTTTAAAAACCGGGCAGTTGTCATCATAAAACGTTGTATAAGAGAACAAAAACAAAATTAAACCCCACAGACTAAACTTAATGGCTAGAAAAAACAAGTGTACACAAACACAAGTACTTTCTGTATTGAGCTGAGATAGATTTGCAAAACTTGTGTAAAATGTATTTATTTGAATGGACTGGAATGAACAGGATCACTCATGAGGAAAAAAATGTTGTGTTGTCCACAAGTTCAAGGTGCTGTAATTGTGAAGTTATGTTGGCATTTTCTTTTCTTTTTTTTTTTCTAGAGTTACTCAAGGCTGACAAATATAAAAGAACACAACTGGCACATGGATAGCTGTGACATTTGCTTATGTGGTTCCAGACATACTCCACAACCGCTTCTTGCAGCAACAACAAAAAAACCTACTTCATATTATTTCAGCCCTAACAATCCAGTAGTCAGGGTTGCTCTCAGAAGACGTCTGTGTTTAATGAGCTGAAGGAGCATATGTTCCATGAATACTCACGAGACATCAGCTGAAATTAGTCTGAGAAGATGTGGAACTTGGCAACAGGTTGCTTCTATGTGCTAATGAATCAGTGTAATTAATTTGCCAGAGAAAAGGATTGATAAGTATTATCTGTGCCCTTCTTCCCACTGACTGGTATTCTAGCACATCTCTGAATGAAGTGGAGATGAAACGCATGATCTGGTTGGCACTGAGCCAAAGGATTTTAACACTTCAGATGAAACAAACTAGCAGGGAGCAACATACAAATCCATTGTATGCTGTTTTTTTGTATCATGGATTCACTTGAGTTATTAATGCACAATAGAACTGACTGAATCCTTCCTTTCAATCTGCATCTCAGCAGATCAGAATATCATCAAAAAGTTAATTCACTTCATTATTTCAATTCAGAAGGTGAAAATTGCAGAGTATTGACAGAGTAAGATATTTAAAGCTTTCAGTTTTTAAGACAATTATAGCTGAAAGCAAATGAAAACCTGGAATTCAGTTTTCAGAAAACACAAATGTTGCATCAGATGCAGAAACATCATACTGCTGAAATGTATCCCAGTGTGTCATACAGTATTTCCTCTCAATATTTTGTTGGGCCTCTTGAATTACTGCAGACGAGATCAGTCTGCTACTCTTCTAAAAAGGTAAAGAAGCCCAGGTTGTTTATATTGTAGCCTTCAGCCTGTTTGCATTGTTGGCTCTGTTGTCTCTCATCCTCACAATGCTCCATGGGTTCTGTACTGGGTTCAGGTCAGGTGCGTTTGCTAGCCCACCATTCATAGTGACACCATGGTACTTTAGGCAGTTTGAAACAACAGCAGATGACATGGTTCCTCAAATCTAAAAGACTTCTTAGTGGATCTCAAGCAAAATGGTTTCTGTGCCTATTTGTTCCTCCTTCAGACTCGGGAACGCTGACTTCCTTATCTAAAATTTAAGCTTTTTTTATATGCACTTTTCTTAAGCTACAGAGTGTAGTAACCAAACTTGATTTTAGATCATTTACAGAATATCTTTACAATAATGTTTATTACCATTGAAAAACAGTGTTTTCAGTCAGAGGCTTCTTCAAATTTGCTGTAATCTGGGCTGTGTTGGAAAATTATCCTTTCTCCATAGGTTTTTATTGCATGAGGTTGAAGAAGAGTTAGTGAGCTGAATTCATTAATTTTATTCATTAATACCAAAATACAGCTGGTCCATTGTTCATGGTATGCTTATGAGCAATCACAACAAAATGGCATCTGACAACAGTTCCCAGTTCTCTTTGTTGGTCTCTTCTTCTTTTGTTTTTTATTGGCGGATGGCAACCGACTTAAGGTGCATTTATCGCCACCTACCAGACTGGTGTGTGGTCATCAATGATCTCAGAGGGAGTTAAATAATACACACCTCAATGGTATGCACGAATGTGCAAATTCACATCCATACACACTCACATATAATCGTATACTTTAAATACGATTTAATAAACCATTGATTTTAAAATTCAAATTAATTGATTCTTTATTGGTCTCTATCTAAGCTACACCCTAAAGAGGGAGTTCCTGAACGTATCATTTCCTTTAACCTTAGCTTTGTGTGCTCTATGTATGTTCGTGTGTGTATGTGTATACGAGCATGCAAATAGCTAAAAGAGATACAGGAAAAAACAGAATTATTTATTCTCAACAGTTGTTACAGGAGATACTTCCTGCCCTCTGCCATCTACAATAAGTTTGAAGAATCTTGAATTATTGTGAGTTATAACAATATTTATTTTCCCTCTGGGATCCTTCAAGTATTTCTGAATTTGAATTAATCATAGGGTAATGTCTAAATAAGACAAGAGTTACTAATTCTAATATATTCTGGTATAATGTAGTCAGGTGTAGCCAGGATTTTTGAATCCTCAGTGGGGGGTTTTAGGCCACTGTCATTCAGTGGTTTTTAAATAAAAAGTCTTTGTCTTGTCCTGGCTGGATCCAGGTCTGCTAAATCCAACCAGACTGAGGAGTAGTTTTATCTGCAGCCTGTCTTTGGGTTGGCTAATTAACAGAGAACACATGGTGCTTTTTTTCCCCTCTCCCTCCCTTCGTTTTGTGTTGTCTCGATACAAACCCTTATCTTGGCACAGTTTGTTTATTTTCATTGATCTAATCCTGAGAGAAAACAGAAAAGTGTCTGCTCTCAGGATTGAACACTCCAACATAATCATTTTTACCATTTTGAGCACTACAATGAAAAACCAAACATAAGCCTGAGAATGAAAAACTCTTCAGTCTCATCAGATGAATGAGTTCTAATCTTGTACATGCAGCTGTGTCTATTTAGAAATACCACAACATTATTGCGGCTTGATAAATAGCAGCACCTGTTGTTGAATTTTTCTATCATTTTGGCATTAATTTTTAAATGAGAAAAACATATTCCTTATACCTGCAGGTAAAATTATGCAATAAGATGCATTTCCCTCAAGACTAACTATTGAGGTTTGTGGTTTTAGTGTTTTCTAAGAGGAGTAGTAAAACCGCCATGTCTTTCTGCTAAATATTACATATTGCTTGTGGGACTCACTGCAAGTAAAAGCTCAGATGAAGCTAATGTTACTCCTGTTGACTCAGATAGATTAACGTGAACATCTGAACCACAAAGCTCCATAAAAAAGATACATGAAAGAGGGCCAGATGTGTCTCACTTAGAAGTCAGACTATCTTCACTCCTGTGGCCTTTTAGCATTATTGTCTGCAAGGCAAGAGACCTTCTGTCTCTAATGTAATAAAAGACTGGGTCTAATCTCCCTCCTGGAGATTAGACCTCTTTAATGTCATCCAGCCCAGATTAGCTGACTCTCCAGGAATCAGTCTGCAGTATAGATTCACCATATAGCTATACTGTATATACTGTATATAGTATATACTCTCTCACGGTTACTTTAGTGGTGTTATGTTGGAAGTTGGTTATTTTTTGTGTTTTCACTATTTCCTTGCTTGTTCCCTAGTTCTTGTCATATTCTGTTAAAGGATGTGGGTATCATGTAAAATATTTTTTTAAGCTTTGTATCATGTTTTAATGATATTATTTTATTAAAATAATTTCTGGAGTGTTGCTTTGATTAGTCAGTTCCTTCAGACTAGTGGCAGCAGCAATTAGCAAAATACCTGCTGGAACAGAGCACCACAGTTCAAGTTCATGCTAACTACTTTTCAGTGAAACTCTTCTAAAACGGCTATAAACGACACAATGGAGGAACATTGTTGTGATGATGTCCTGAAGGCATAAAGAATATGCAACATTATTGTAATTGAAAGCAACAGGTACTTGATTGTGCTATAAAATTGCACTGTGTGAATATTAGTTCATTTTCTGCGTGTTAATTATTCACCTCCCCTCAGCTTGTCCATTTTCTCCCTTCCACAGCTGTTCCCAATCACCTAACTACCTCACCTGCATATTGTCTTTCTCCACTCATCCCTCAGTATTTAAGCTTACTGACCCTTTGCTAGTTTCTCTCATTGTCGTCCCTGTTTACTTTCCATTTTCCCCTTCATGACAGCCTTGTAAGTCGTTTCCCTCCATTACTAAACACTCTCCACTTAACCTTCTGCTTATGGTTCTGGGGACAAGGCGGGTGACAAGTTGTGTTAGATGCCATGGATAGATAGATGGATAGATAGATTTATATCTTTATTGTGTGTGCCCACTCATTCTTGAAGAGTAGAGGAGGCCGGTGCCTTTCTCTGTTAGTTAACCTAGCAGTCATGTTTTTTTGACGGTGGATGGAAACGGGAATAACATCCAAACTCCTTTTAATCCATGGACCCTCTGGGTGCAAGGCAATAGTGCTCCGACCTAAAGAAAATGCAACCACTAAAAATTTAGCCATCATAGTTTTAACTTTTAAAAAAAATACTTTTTTATTTTAGCTTTTTCGTCTTGAAATTTTAAGAGTTGAGTTTTGTAGCCAACCAAAAGTGGTAGGGTTAGGCATACTGACGGTGAAGGCCTCTTTTCCCCGATTACATATTGATAGCTTGGAAATAAATAATAATAAAAAAATAAATAAAAAAGAAAATAAAAATGTTGTGTTGAAACACAATGCATGCTTCCAACACATATAGCACACACCACTTCTTGCTGTGCTGCACTTTTAGTCTTTTCTTTCACAATGAGTTTGTTGTTAAAAATGAGTGACTTCATCCATCATTTATATGCAGTCTGTGTGAGCCCTGCTGTGGGAGTGAAGGGAGTATGATACTCAAATAGACAGCTGAAGCTCCAGCATGGTCTTTATTTTGGCATATTTTTGCTGGCTCCACTTGCCTTTAACTTCTTGGCAGCAAGAGGAAATGTGGGTTGTGTCTTTTAGGACTGCAGGAGCTCACATTGCATTTGGACAGCTAACATCGATTTAAATGGGGTAAAAAAAATTGCTAGCCAGCAAATTTTGCAGTATACTAGTTGGGTCAATGCTGACAAATCAACAAGCATGCAAAAAAATCTCAAACTATATTTTTAAATACAGCAAAATCCACTTTAATTGCAACTACAAAATGTGAGAATTTTGTGATTTTTATAGCGTTAGTTTCTGAATTTTGAGGCAAGTGATTTGTTGCATGTGTTAAATAGTACAATAATTGATTGAATGTGCTCCAATGGCAGCGATTGCATGATTTTTTTTTGCCAGCGGTTATAAACTGTAGTCACTAAACTGAACAAAAAGATAACAGTGAAGGACAAATCAATAGACACTCACAAAGCAACAAAAAATAGGGCAAGAAAGGATGGGGATCAAAAGTCCAAAGAAGAGAACAAAATGGTTGTATAACTAAAAGTGGCAGAAAAATATGGGAAGTTCAACAATGTGGCAGAAAACTCTCTATAATAGGGAAGTGACTGAAAGAGAAAATTAGATTTTAGTGTTTGTACACTCATTCATGTGATCCTCTTCATTCATTTATTCACCTACCAGAGTGAATGAATGAACACCGACAGTGTTCGGTCAATTGTTCGGTCACTGCAGTCAACCTTGTTCGGTCGACTGCAGTGTACGGTTCATTTTCTGAATGCAGATGATGCCGTTTATTAACTCTGCATGCCTCTAAAGTAATTGATGCAGAGTCATGCAGACATGGTGAGACTGACATGTTAATTAAAAATAAATACCATCCCAGCCTAACAGCCTGGAAGCTCCCTCACAGTTTGGAGGAATCTGAAGCGAGGCGGCTTTCAGTTACACAATGACAACACGGAGAATTGACATGAGAAACAACAATAAATAAATGGGTAAATGTCATGTTGGTAATTTTAGTTTCATTCTTTAATAGCATCCTCTGTCTTAGTACAAATTAGAAGTGACAGAGTGCCAAGATTTTATTGACCGGTTGACATTTAAGCCATTGGAGAATTCGTTGCCTTCTCCAGTCACGCCACTACAATTGCCCTGCAATCCTCAGATCAGGCAGCTCCCTCCTGCCTCCCATCTCTGTGCTGTCAGCTTTACCAAATATGAATTGTTATTGCCAGTGAGATGTAAACACACTCCCTAGAGAGGAAGGACAAATTTTTTAATAAGGACGTGTCACCCTGATGCATCGTCTAGCTACTCTGGGACACAATGTTCCAGAAAAGCCAAAAATCTGAGAGAATAAAGATCAGGATGTGCTGAATTTGTCAGGGGTGAATTTAAACCATTTTTGTGTCCTGTAGTGTCAGCAGGGGCAGTGTTTGACATTTTGGTGCCATAAGCACAAATGTTTCATGGTGCACCCCCTCACCCCAACACCTAAAAAAGAAGAATAATTCAGTATTTGTCGGTGCATTTCTCTTCATTTCATGATGGTGAAAAATTACTGTTCACAAAGGCAAGTGTAGTACAGAATCAAGATTCATCCCATAAAGGCCTGTTGGAGCAAGGCCTGTATGTTTTCCCACATGTACTTGTTTGATAAAAAAAGTCCCTATAAACAACTTTACAATGACAAACGACTTTACGGAGGAAACTAACTCATATAGTCATGACAAGTTTGTTTTCCTGAGGAAGATTCATTAGGAGGAGATTATTAAAACTAAAAATCCTCAAAGTCTGCAGAACATCTTTACTTTAAGATTCATATTATTTTAGACTAACAGACTTTAACACTCCAGTTCAAAGTAAATCATTTTTGATGCGGGACTGAACATGGGATCATTTTTTATACCTTTGTTGCTTTTGCATTTACTTTATCCTCCTGTAATATGGCATAGATTATGTATTCAACTTGTGAATGTCTGATTGTAGTGTAAGGTGCTGTGGAGTCCTCAAACTTGAGTCATTTACCATTGCTATCAAAATGAAAAACAAGCAAATTTATTAGAAGGACACAAAAAAATCCTCATAATTTATATTAAAACATTTTAAAATAATATTCAGCATTCTTCATGTGTATCAACCAGCAGTTTCATAACCATTTTAAGATTTATACACTGAACCTGGTTTTAACAACTTTAGGGGTTCATATGCAGGATAAGAAATCACTTTAGCTCAGACAAAAGTCACAACGAAGTCCTTCTGCAAAGGTCATCGGCAGCCTGTGAAATGTGTGCATATCTATGCAAAAAGTCACATTTGAGAGTCAATATCACTACAATATTATAGTGCACTGTGTAATGAAGCAGACCAAAGCTGAATGCAACAAGCTATATTTCATCTTGAATTTCATTTTGATCAGAAATTGTGTCTAATTGCATTACCTGTCTTCTTAAATTTGGATGACAAAGGAATTCAATTTCGCTGGTTAAATCACAAACCACCTTTTACCGCGCCTTCTGCAGATCAAAAACAGAATTTGGATTAATGCTGCAAACATCTATTAAAATAGAGAACCGTGACATTTGGAATATTAGAAACCAGAAAAATAATAATTCACTTGTGTGTTTGGACATTTCCATCAGCCTTTTCCTGAAACCTGAAAACACAGCAGAAAATCTGTTCTCCAGAGACAAATGATGCTAGAAATCAGAGTCATGAATCAAATCATTGTAGTCTAGTGCCTGCTGTTAGTGGATTTCCTTTCTTGTCTGTCTCAAATAACCTGTCAAATAACTTGTCAATCACCCCATCGACAAAAGTAACTTGTTAAACCTTTTGTGTTCCTTGACATCTTATAATGCAATAAATACCTTTATGAACAGTTTAAATGTCTATCTAAAGGATCAGTTTTTGACTAGAAAACTGCTTTTCTTTTTGAAAGTATTGTTTTTGAGGTTAAATTAAGCACATTTATGAACAGAAGACACTTTTATTGTGTTGCCCAAAGGTTTTAAGGACTGTTAAAACTTTTATTTTTAAAATCTAATGGCACATCAAGCAGGATTTAAACTCGTCTGACATAAATGCAATCATTTAAATCACAGTACAAACTCTGTCACTTAAAATTTGGTGTGTATTAAAACAACTGTGTTGATTTGGAAATCTAAAAATGTAGAAATCATGTTTGTTTGGCATTTTCTCTCTACCTCTGCCTTCTTACTCAGGAGGAATTGCTGCAAAGTTAACAACACAGTACAATTTACTCATTTTCACTAACTGATAACTGATATTATGTTAATTAAGTATGACTTGCTTGTATTGTAATTTTAGTTGAGCTAGATATATGGACAATTTTGGAAAGAACTATTTTGATTTGGATTATAAATAGACTCTACTGGAAACTGACGTGATTTTATTGGAAGATTAAGACAATACTATGTCAAGATATGTCCTGAACTTTAAGAGTTTTATTTTATGTTAAGCTTTATTTCCAGATTTGTCAGTTCCTTTGTATTCAGTTCATTTCTTAGGTCAAATATTCTTTAAAATTAATTAAATTCTTCGGTTTGCTTTTGTTTTAAATTAAATTTGTTTATTCTTTTATTACACTGTGTTCAATAAAGTCAAATTCAATTCATCATACTACTTTTATTCTGCATATATTTGCTTAATCTCTGTTTTTTTTGGGGTGGTTTGGCTCTTATTTTTTGCAAGCAACCTGATTATTCTTCACTTTTTTATGACAAGATGCATATATTGCTCACTTTAATCACTTCATATGAGCAAGATGTCACAGATTTTTTTTCTTTTAGATCTCTTTGTGTTAGGATGTATGTTTCTTTTTTAATCCTATATAGAAGGTAAAAAGCCTCAAAGTCTTATTGTATTATAAAACCATAATTTTTCTAGTTGTCTGAGATTATATAAAATCAGTCAAACTGTTTTTTCTACAGCTTGATCTGTAAAATCCTGAAGGGGAAACTGAGTAATCTTCCATCAAAACCCAATATTCAGCGTCACAAAGGATGAAAGCAAAAGCGTTTTTCACTGTCAAACTGAGCGACGGATGTTTTAATACAACAGCTCAGTGTGACAGCTAATCATCTATTCTCAGCCTACAGAAGAGCAGTAAAACCTTTCTGTCATCCTTGTTTGAATTTCTCCTTCTGGCTAAAGCCATTTTGTTGAATTATATATGACTAAGATGCAAAAACCATTTGCCTTCTTCTAAACTCAAATTGTATTGAAGGGAGGAAAAAATTGGGGCTTTTATGCTCGCACAGACTGATTGAATTTGATGCTCCAACCACACCAAATTAGATCTCTTCTTGCAGGATGTCTTTTTGGCAAAATAAAGTCCTGAAAGTGATACTGCAGTTGAAACTTTGTAGTTTATTCTGCCATTTTAAGAAGCACCTACCTGTAAAGGTAAAGGCACAAGAAATATCATTGCATAGTCAAATTTATGTGCTGCCATATAAACCCTGGCTGCAGCAAACTGTAGATGGCTTTTTTTTTTTTTTTTTTCTGTCAAACTGGCTGCCTGAAAATGTTTCCACAGATAAAACACTGAAGGATACACATCTAGCTGTAAAAGCAGCTACACCAGATTCATTTGTCATGTTGCTGTTCTTCTATAACAACAATAAATGTCATTGAGAAAGTCTCCAGGTAATTTCTAAATCGTTTTTTTTTTTTTTTTGTTACTGCCACAGTGACATTTACCTTTGAGGTGAATACTGAACCATGTAATGGCTTCACGTACTGGATCATGGTGAAGCAAAAATGTTTCAGGTTGGAAATATGAGGCTTTAATTAGTTTCTATTAAGCAAATACCCATATTCTGCTGCTGTTGCTTTGCAGGTCGTAAAAATTTGTAAGTTGTGAGTTAGCAGCTTCGATATATGTGCATTTTACCTCAATTTGATGCTCCTGGTTGAGAGAAAAATGTTCTTTTGGTAGAATATTATGAAGTACAGACACAAATTGCCAATTGCATGAGTAGATGGATGGTAGCAGAGTATAAGCTTGGATTTGAAGAGGTCACAAAATAACTGAATAGTGTACAAGAGGACAAACATTTTTGTTGCTGATTTTCTTTTTCTTTTACATTTTATTTAGTTGCATTTTAGTTTGTTCTCCGTTTATTTTTGTTCATGCTCTTATTAAAGTGCAAGTTTTTCCCCTTCAGATTTGTAGATCCTGTTGGGTTTTAATTCAGCTCATTCTGTGTTTTGTCCATGTTAATTCGTTTTCTTCCTTCACCTTCCCCACTCAGCTCTCTACTTCAGCTGTTCATCATTCCACTGATTAGACTCACCTGTTTCATGATCTCTCATCACATCTTCTCAGTATTTAAGCTCCTTAGTGATCGTTGCTCTTTGATGGCTTCCCAATCCTGGGACTTTATCATAGGCTCCTCATTAATAAACCAAGTGTTTATTTTATCACAAAACTGCATTTGGTCCTCCAACAAACCACACACACACACACCCACACACCCCCACCACCCACACAAAAAAAACTCGATATGACCAACTATATTTGTCTTCACCAGTTATTTTGGGGGAAAATACAATTTTTCTTTCTCTACAATAACAAATATCACTCCAAGGAAAAGAAAACACCAAATTTGAATTTTTTTCTCTCCATGACAAGCATCTCCAGTTGGATAGAGTTCCACTTTAAAATAACAATTCAACTGTTTTTCTTCAGCCGTTTAAATGCGCTCCAACTTTAGCAGAGCTTTTTTTCTGTCCTAAACTGACAGATGCTAATAATCCACTGGCAATGCAGAGATAAAATTGGGTCACTGTGTGTTGACACGTTCTGGCAGATCCATTATGGTGCCGATGATTTGACTTTGTTGGAGGATTATTCTGCGTGTATCCTGCAGCACCAGACGCTGAGCAGCGAAGATATCAATAAGTTGTCGTATTCTGCAAATCTGTTGAGTGTCGTACACACAAAATGTCTCTGTTGTGCTGATTAGAAATTCACAAGTGTTTATTTCAAATCCAGCCGCTGCAGAGTTATTGTCCTTCGCGCCACAGATAAAATCAGACACAGATAAGAAATGGGTGCATTTTATTTTATCAAACAATCATGTTGAACCAGAGCTAGACGATTTCGAACCCAGAACTGTGGCTGAGAAACAGCCAGTCAGCACGGCCCATCTGTCTCACGTTGGTCGCCTGATAGTTTCATTGGATGTCCTGAGATATTTATGATAATCCATCGCTGGCGTTGTTCTTCATCAATAACTCTAAAGGCCGACTCTGGCTTTGATGCTCCCTGTGGGACACCTGACAGCTTGTGTGAAATATCACGTCAGAAAGCATATAAGAGACAGTGCCCTGATGAAAAGTTGTCACCCTTTGAATCATTGTTTCTCCCTCTATGTGAGATGTGACCTGTTCTCGCAGGTCACGCTGTAATTCACAGGCAGAGGATAGAGGCTGTAGCTTGATCAATGTTGCTCTCTGAGCTGTATGAATTTAGCTATTTAATAGGTCATTTTTATCACTTATTCCTAATTCTGATTCAGTTTTTCTGGAATATAAATTAAGCCTGATATTTGGATTTAAACATTAGCACAAAACAGATATTTTCAAGATTGACGTTTAAATAATAAGCATCATAAAGATCATTGTATGCCTATGTTCACTTTCAGCTGCAGAGCTGCCTAATCTGAACTACCAACTGTGAAGAGGCCAAAGGTTAGAGGCACAGAGATCAGAATATAATCATGGTTTAAAACTAAACTGTGACTTTCAACTGCAAAAAAGTTATGGGATGAATGTGTACAGCTCTGAAGAAAATGAAGAGCCCACTGCACTGAACCCCATTGAAAGCCTCCTGGTTTTTCCACCAAATATTGGTTTGTGAACTCTTCCAGAGTTAAAACATTAGCATTGTTGTTTCTAAATTAATATGAACTTGTTTTCTTTGGATTATTTGAGGTATGAAAGCCCTGCATCTTTTTCTCAGTAGTTCATAGAATAAAAGAACAATGTTCATTGTACACATACCTTTAAAGAGGAAAGTCAAAGAAAATGATCATTTAAAGTGGTCTCCTATTTTTTTCCAGAACTGTATATCACGAAGGTGATGGTAACAAAAATATACTTGATAAATTTTAATGTCTTTAGATGAAAAATGACCAGTACCTATCTCTCCCGCAGAACAAGTTTACAAAATGGGAGAACCTACCAATTTAACACAATACCACAGAAGAATAAATAAAAAAGCAGGGCTCCCTCATCTTAAAGTCTCAACGTTTATAGCAGTTATATTGGTTTCCAAAGTGTTTACAGTCAGCTTTAGGAACAATTCAAGTAACAGATGACTTTTTTGTAGATGTAATTATAAATACAAATACAGCCTGGTTACACAAACATGCACCAAACTTACAAAGCACCTTGAAGCTTTTATATAACCATTACAATAGAAGTGTGCAATGTTTTGGTTGTAAGCTTAAACTTCTAAAACAAGGTCAGCCAAACTAATGTGATAACCGAAGCAACACAGAGCCATTTAGTCTGGACCAGAGGACTCAGAGTGTTTCTTATTGCCATGTTAATTTCTCTGTTTTCATTATAGTCCATAAAGTGTTATGTTAGTTTATTCCTTTGTCTTTAGTTTCTTAGATTTATTCTTTCCTTTTGATCTTTGTGATTTTGAATTTAATTTTCTAGGATTAGTTTTAGCCTTCTCCCCTTAGTTTATAGTATATTTACGTCTACTTCCAGGTGTGTTAATTAGTCTCCTTCCCTCAGTCTGCCTGTTTTTTCCTTCCCACCCACAGAGCTGCATCCTGCTACTAATCAACCCCTTGTTTCTTGTTCAGTAATCACACTCCCCAGTACTTAAGCCTCTGTTTCTATCATCCCCTGCTGTTTTGTTACTTTCCTCATGTCATTGACTGTTTTTCGTACTTCATTCCCTCATGTGCTTGTGATTTATTTTTTTGCAAGTTTCCTTTTCATTTAAAACCCTCCACATGCCTTTTTCAACTGGCTGTCTATCTTGGCTCTGCAACAAGCCGCACATTTACACATCTTTTTAATAACCATGAATCCTTTTCGTTGCACTTCACAACTAGACTCTACATTGTTTTTGTCCATCACATAAAATTCAATGAGGTTTGCAGTAGATATGAAAATGTTGGAGAACATTAACGGCACTATGTACCTAGAATTAAAATACTAAATTACTGCCATTAAGAGATTTGTTCAATTCCTGTATACACTTTTATGTAAGCTTTAAAGTATCAAGATGAAATTACATTTTATAAAAGGCAAAACTCAGTAATTAAAATCAGATGCCTGCACAGGGACCAACTGTAGTTATTTTTTATGGTATTTTTTTCCTCTAAGAGTATTTTCACAGTAACTATAGGCGATCTTGTTAAACAGATGTGGGTGGATGAGTGATGCTTTGGTCATAGCGGCGCTTAAATGCTGTCATTTAAGTGGGATCCATGTTGTGAGGCAATTATCTGAAGCCCTATTGCAGGTGTTGACAGAAGCGTCATTGCATTTTCTGACATATTCTGTGCAGACCTCCAGGATAAATATAACAACTTGATCTTTGTGCTAAAGTGAGGCTTTCTGTCACAGCTGTTGTGACTCCAAGATCTTCTTTAGACTAGTGATGCGAGGATTGAAAAGTAATGATTTATGTCATGATCTATTGTTTTTTCTCTGACGTGAAACATAGTGATAAAGCTTTATTTTGGCAGTTTGTGAAATATACCCACACACTTTATTGCTGTGTGCTAGACAGGAAGATGAACGCCCTTGTCTGTACTTTTAGTTGTTTTTTTTAGCTCAACACAAAGTCTGAAACACACTACATCAGTTATTTCTACAGATGTTTATTTCGTACCTTTTGGCAAGCAATCATTAAGCAAGCATCGTGTTGCTACATGACACTTTAAGATCAAAAGCTACATGCAGTGTTGCTCTGTAGTCTGGGAAAGTATAGAAAATGAAGTATTTTAAAAGTTGTGAATAAGTGTGAAAAGAAAAAAAAATGGCTTATTGAAAAATATTTTAATTTCCCGACTTTAATATTAACTCCACTGTCCAAAATTTCCATCCATCAATAGAAAACAAAAGCCTGACTAATATTCAGCTTCAGGAACTGCAGTTTATCACAAACTGACCATGAGTTTTGCTCTCTAGCTCAAAATCCTGCAGCAGAATCTTTTGACATCGAGTGTATTTTTGGTTATGCAGCAGGACAACAGCAGCTCACCTCTGAATGGCTATATTTTAATAAAATGAAGTTTTTGAAGGGGCCTAGTTAAAGTCTGAACTTAAATCTGATTGCAATACTGACCTTAAACATGCTGTTTTATGCTCAAAGACCCTCCAATCTGATGGAAAAAATATTCTATGAGGAAAAAAAATGGATCCAAATTCTGCCATGGTGATACAAAATACTTGCAATGTCAAGTATGTTGCATTACTCGATACGCAAAGGGCGGCAATTCATTTTCGAGATAGGGAAATCTTTTTCCTTATCAAATTGCCATAATTTGAAAACTGCTGATGCATCCACTCAGATTATCTTTAATATTAAAATGGGTTTGATGATGTGGAAGCATGAGTGAGACAAATATGGAAGGATGCCAACACTTTTTCAATGCACAATAGTTTGTGTTTTCAGATAAAACGCATTGAAGTCCACCTGGGAAAAACAATTTTACATTGCAACTTGCACAACTTGCAATTTATTGCGGTATATGGATACTTTCTTAAAATAGCATAATGCTAACAGAAATATTGCTCTGGATTCTAGACACAGCAGGGTAGTAAATCAGGGCTATTTACTTTTCCAAACAAATTTAGTCCCTAAAAGCTAGCAGGTAAAAATGCAGCCTTGTATTTGAAAAGCATGTTGTAAGCATGAGCTAGAGTAGCGTAATGGGAGCAGGTTGTGGTGCAGTGAGTGTGTGTTGGAGTGTATGTAGATATAATGGGCTCTTACGGCATTACCCAAGGCTTCCCGGCACCTCTGGAGAGTTTGCCCCAGCTTTTAGTGATTCAGCACCACATTGCAAACCGGTGTCTCACTCCATTAGACAATAAGGTGAATAAATGCATTAGGGTTTTGCAGTGGTTTCTACATGTTCTCGCTCAATGCTTTCCTACAATGCACTGATTAGTCTGACAAACAGCCACACTTTGATATAAAGGGAGGGTGGATTCACCTTTGTTCCCTCAAGCAATGAGTTTCCTGGTTCCAGTAGCAGCACTGACAGGTATGGCAATTGTACAACTAAAAAGCTAAGACAGGCGAAGAGCTAGATTTCCCTCTAAAACACCCCGGGCCATTGCTTAATATCCATCCTAATCCTAATTCTCTTTGGTACTTTCGTTTGAACAAGGCTCCAAAGAGCCTAAACCGAGCATAGTGCTTCTGTGTAACGTGGTCAGACAGTTTGAATTATGATCTATCACAAGCTGTACTTTTGTGCTGCTGCTTTAGGTTCCCAGTGTCCCAAGCAGAATCCAAATATGGGTGCAGAGAAGAATAATTTATCCAGCACCGTTGTGGAACATTTAGATCTTTCTGGCCGCCGCAGTGTTGACAGAGGAGCAAAAGTTTTGCTGTCATGGGATGAAGCTTGACAGAATCCTGAGGGTATTTCTTGCAGTATGCTGCATGTTTGTCCGTTTCTTTATAAAAGGGTAAAAAAAATATATATGTAGACCTCTCTTTGTCCTAAGGATAAATTTTCTCCCATATTTAGTCCCGACTCTAAACAGCCTAGTGCAACTTTGCATCTTCAAAGCATAGGAAGAGTGCTCACTTTTCGTTTGAAATTTGTCAGATACATCTCTTCCGCAACACATCTGTCTCCAAATAGCAAATGGTTCATTGTTCAGTTTTCAAAAATGAGACTCACTCAAACTTTGAACTGTTTCTGGTTGACAATGTAGGCTGCCCAGCCAATCGTTAATTGACTCCAAGTTGAATTGATGTAGCTAATTGGGAGTGGTAATTGGTCCGGCGCTGGAGGGAATTATGAATTATTCCATTCATAATTCGGAATGGAATTGTGAATGAATTTCATAATTTAATGAAATTCATAATGAATTTCATGAATTTCCGATCATAATTCGGAATTATGATCGGAATGGCACTCCAGTTTGGATAAGACGCGCTACAGAACAACTGACCAAGTTGCCTGAAGAAGGATCAACTATGATCCGAAACTTTGCACAGGTTTATTTCTGTAAGTTGTTTTGTGCGGTCGTTCGTACCTTGTGCATTAAAATTGAATATTTAACCTTGCCTAAGGCATTGAATTTCAGTTATTTTTAAAGTACAGCATCACCGGAAGTAATGGTTTTTAATTCGTTTTCAGTCCAAAGGGGACGTAGGTTTTATTTTCTACTTAGATTTCAGTTTCAGGTAGTTTATTTTCATTCCGGGTCTGCCTGAACTGCAGAGTATGCCGCGCTATTATATTTAAAGACAAGAAGGACCATGGGGGAAAACTGGCTGCGGCCCAGGCCACCCATCTGCCGCCAACAGTTCTCCATTCTGAGGGAGGAGGACGTGAAGAGCCTTCCAAGGCATCCCTGGACCTACGCCGCAGCGGTCAACAACCGGGGCGGCGATCGTACCGTGGCCCAACAGCCAAGATGGTCACCACAGCAAGAGAGGGGCTGGGGGCCCCATGAGCCCTCTAGGTGGGCCAGGAACTAGTGGGAGCCGGCACCGCAGAACCGCCCGAGGCTGCAGAACTGCCAGGCACCAAGGGGAGGTCCCAGGTCTGTGCTTCCCAACGTAAAGTGCGGGGGCCAGGAACGGCCAGCTCTGCCACAGCAGGATGCCCAGCATTCTGATGATCCAGACTTCCCCACAAAGATCAGGATCATCCACAAGGTCATTAAGGTGCTGCATCACTTAAATAATGTAAGCAGCAATGAGACGGAGCGCTACCCCCCCTCTCTGCAAAGACTGACAAAACGCCTGTCAGACATTATTGTTCCTGGGTTCCCCTCAGCACCCACTGCTGAGTTTATCAGTGGGAATGACAGACAGTGGACAAGGCTGGACCAGGAGGGGACACTAAACTGCGTTGCTGTGCACCTGCCCAGTCCGGCCCTCCTCCTGCTGCTCTTCCTGCCCTGCTGCTGGCCATCAGGGCAGGACCGTCACATCCGTGGCCACCATGACAGACCACGTATCAACCGACTAGTCTCCCTATGGACTTCGGAGACGAGGCAGCTGGGGAGACAGCCAGACTCCGGCTCCTGCTCGACGAGCCAGTGGCAGAACCATAGAGGAAGCGCCGCCACCTGCAGTGGCTCCAGCTGCCCGACGGAGGCCAACAAGTTATGTGTCGACCCCCAACAAGCTGCAGGAGGTGGGTCATCCTGGGGGACTCAAACGTTGCCCACCTCCCCACCTTCGACTGCACAGACCTCCAGGTTGATGGCTACCCTGGGGCAAAGTGGAAATATGCAGAGACCTTGCTGAAGAACGCCACCATCTGGAGCTCGGTGGAGCGTTTGATTATATCCTTCAGGCTGAACAACAGATGCCAGAGGTTGAAGTTGACGCTCACATGCGACTTGAAGTTCTCATCTGTTTCTCTAGATGTTCTCAGATGCCAATGTGTGTAATGGAATAAAACATGTAAAAATTGCTTGCATTTAAGTTCATTTTTGAGACTAGTTGTTTTTTTCTTGCCTCTCAGTTTGGATTTAATGTTGTTTGTGGAAATGTGTTATTTGTGTAGGATAAACCTATTTCTGACCATGTTTGGTGATGTTTCATAAGTATTGCACATTGATTAAAAATGAAGCACTCTGGAAACTAAAGCTACTGCTTATTATGGATTTTCTGTGTATGTTTAGATAAAGTAAATTTATAAATAGCCCATTTCAAGAATAGGTTTGGTAATAACTTATTTTGGGTACATCTCTGGATGCTGTTGAACATCTCACTAAGTAATGCAGCAGACTGGGCAGAGATGCTACAGCAGGCGTAAATATGTAGCAACTGGACATCATGCTGCTGAATGTTTCAAACTCATGATTAATTTTAGTTCACACATCAGGGACATGTTTTAGGTCAAAGGGCAGCAGGATACCTCCAAAGACTTAATCTCTTCTGCAGCAAGACTAAGAAATTTCTCATGCAATTTTAGTCAACATTTACTAAAATATGTCATGCATAATATTTGTTGGAAAAAATAATAATTATACAGTAACAGGAATGTCTTCTTTCTTGATGCCTTGATTAGTCTGTCACAGTAATCCAGCTTGCTGTCATCACAGTGTGAAGCTGCAGATGCTAATTAGATTTGAGTCTTTATGACTTTTATCACTGACACGTGAGCATGTGCTCCAAATATCAAAATGTCAATTAAGCCATGCATACGAGTCGAGGCAGCAGTACCGGACCTGACACATAATCAACCTCTGAAGAAAAAAAAATCGTTCCAGCTCAAACAAATTATCCAATCATGACATAAAGCAGGGAAGGCAGAAAGAAGATATCAAAAGGGGACAAACCTAAGCAAAATTAAAAAGTGGCAGAGGAAACAGACTTGAATGTGATGGCGAACAAAGCAAACCTGGCTCCACACAGAGCAGGACGTGAAAGGTAATTGAAGAAATAATTGAGGAGAGGAAAGCAGGTCGGCAGCAAAGTGAGTAAGTTCAGGCTCTGGGACACCAGATGCAAATGGGATGTTAGAAAAAAAACTTAGAAATGCCTCCAGTAGAACAATAAAGGATGGATGACAGAAGGGAGGGTTTAAAAAGTCAAAAGCAAAGATTTTAGTTGTATAAAACCAGACATTTTTCCATAGAGCATTTAAAAAAAAAATCATTTATGTTGCATGTTGCATCTTTGTAACTTGGTTTACTGTTTCTGACTGTTAAATCATGCCTTTTATTCCCAAATAATATTTCTAATATTTATGAGACATTTTCCAAGCAGCTAGAACTATACATAGACGCTATCCAGACATAAAAAAAAAACAAAAAAAACGCAAAGTCACCAGAAGCTGTTTCAGGAAGACTAAGTGTCTCGGTCTCTGTGCAGACAGAGCAGAGTGAGATTAACTTGCTTCTTAGCTACAGCAGGTAGTCTTGGCTGAGTGCAGCACTTTAAAACTTTACCAACACAATGGCTCATCATGAAGCCATATGTGCTGCTTGTAAAATGGGCATGGTGGGAAATTCGCAGTCCAATTGCGTTAAATTGTCTCTTTTTGGGAATGTTAGTTTGCTGAACTCAATGAGAACAAAGCATGAATTATTTTGCAGAAATCCATTTAAATGTAACTGGACATTTTCTAACACTGTGTTCTAAATTTGAACAAAACTCTTATAAAAATTAAAGTTAACTGTAAAATGCACAATTTTTGCAAGATGACATTATTATGATCAACACTGGCGTAAGGACATCGCTTTCCATTGTCTGACTAGATTAGATTGAAATTAAGATATTTTTATGTCTAAACAAGATTGTACGCACTTTATTAGGTGCATTGAACCAACATGAGGCAAGGTACAAGTTAAATTTCTTTTTGAAACATACGTCTGACCTCCTGCGTTTCACCATGAGGTGAATTATTCCCTTTTTTCATCGTCTCAACAACTGTTGCTGAAAGTTTAAACCTGAGCCCAGATTATATAATTACTACCACGGATCTGCATCTATCAATATTTTAATCCACATGTTTTTTGCTTGTATTTTTTTTTTTATTTAACATGCAGTGCTCTTATTTGTTTTCCGAAGTTGTATATTAAAATTCCCATACAAAGCACATCTTAGAAAGAAGTCTACCACCGTTCATTATTTTCTTTGCTGTTTCACTTAAGTTAATATGGATGTGATAATGGTGGTGATGAAGTAAACAACATTATACTAATGTGCAAGACGGACCTTTCAGCATTAGAAAGATATAACCTCTGTGCAAACCGTGGCTATAATACAATCTGAGTGGCCTGAGCCGCTCACTGTTACATTACTAATGACATGTCTCATTAGTAGATCATCACTGGAATTACTGCATTACATTAGCTCACCACATTAGTCCGATATTTGATTAAAAGACTAACAATTTTGCTAAATTGCGTCAGCTTATGTAGAAACCAAATGGTCAATTTCTTCTAAAATATAATTAAGTAGATCTTGATTTTTACAGGGAGAATAAAGAGCGAGGCTGTTATAGTTAATGATTCAACCCATTGTTTTTCTTACGATCCAAGACTTAAATGTCAGACTGAGTGAGGATCCCTTATAGTTCTTTATCAAGCCAGACTTATAAGTCTACAGTATAACTAATTAAAAGCAAATACTTAATTTCTTTGGAACTGTTTGAAATATTAATCCTACTTCCCATGAATTTAAAGAAATATCCTGGATTATTCTATCTTCAGATTTAACCTTTCCTGTCTAGCTCTTATTATAATTAAACTGAGCATTGGAAATGTAAACAGGAATATCTAATTGGGGAAACATCTGTTCAGAACAATGTAGCCATCCCAAAAAAAACACAACACAGCAGCTTTATAAGTTTGACCAGCTGCATTGTCCCAATGTTGGCAGCTTTTATTTTTAGCCACCAGCAGCTTTACTCTTGCACTGCTTCAAAGCTAATTTAGCAAATATGATCCAGAGCTTGTGTCAGTCATATAGTGAAAATGTGCGAAGGCTAAGGTGACAAATCCAGTCCTGGAGAGCTGCTGTCCTGCAACTTTTGGATGCATCTCCATGCCAACACACCTGAATCTAAAGGCTAAAATTCCCTCATCATCATGTCATTCAGCTCTGCAGAGACCTGGTAATGAGCCATTCATTTGATCCAGGTGTGTTGGAGAAGGAATGCTTCTAGTTGCAGGACTTTCAGCTCAAAGAAAAACTCATAAGACACAAAGAATTTATATGTTCATAAATCACTTTTGTCACTGCAAACAAACTGCATCAGGGTGAACGTAGACCAACGTTCTCAGGTGAACCACATAATATTTTACAATAAATAAAACAAACTGTTGTAAACTCTGATCTAATTAAAGTGCCCCAAACAGCTCTAGTTTGAAAACACATAACAGAATAAACAAAAAGTCCAATAGATCCTAACAGTGTGAAATTTGGTGTACATTTTTACACAGGGGCTGCACAGTGCTGCAGTTGGTAGCACTGTTGCCTTGCAGCAAGAAGGTCCTGGGTTCGATTCCCGGCCTGGGGTCTTTCTGCACGGAGTTTGCATGTTCTCCCTGTGCATGCGTGGGTTCTCTCCTGGTATTCCGGCTTCCTCCCACTGTCCAAAAACATGACTGTCAGGTTAATTGGTCTTTCTAAATTCTCCCTAGGTGTGTGTGTGCATGGTTGTTTGTCCTGTCTGTCTGTGTGTTGCCCTGCGATAGACTGGTGACCTGTCCAGGGTGCACCCTGCCTCTCGCTCAGAACGTTAGCTGGAGATAGGCACCAGCACCTCCCTACCCCACCAGGGACAAGGGTGTAAGAAAATGGATGGATGGATTTTTACACAGTAAATTATACTTTTTCATTGTCTTTAATTAATTGTTTTATCTTGTAAATTGCTTTGAATTGTCTTGCACACAAAATGTGCTATACAAAAAAAATTGCCTTATATTTTAATAGAATTTACTTAAAAAACTGGCAGTATGCCCATATGTATAAAAATCCAGATGTAAGATAAGGGTTTTAAAAGCAAAACCAGAAAGCAGGGCTTTATAAATGTTATTCAGTTGATAAATTAATGAAGTTTGTTATTTTGATGAAAATTTCTGGAGTGTGCAGTACAATGCCTGTGGCCTTCTACTGGTCGTCTAAGCCCTCCCTGTCTCCCCAATCCAAGTTAAGTCCCTCGACCACATGTTGTAATCCAGGGTAAATCTGCCATAACACAAAGAAATATGAAACCAGGCAAACTCAATAACCAGTGCAACAGCTTTAATATCGGATCTGTTCTGCTTCCAGCCTTTCCTTTCAGCCTGCATTTCATCACCAGACTGTTAACCATCAACACACAATGCAGACGTGGAGCTCAGACGCTCTTTGGTTCACGGCAGCACTGTTGGATTCCTGAACACCAGACAGGCGTCCACCCCAGGAACCGCACAGCTGTATCATGATTCACAAAATGAAATTGGACACCGGTCGATATTTTCTGCCTCAGGTGTGAAGACAGAGAAGCACTAAGAAAGAGAGAGCACAGATTGTGCTCATTGTCTGCCTCCAGGCGTTTCTTTGCCTCCCTTTTACAACGTGAAAAATAGTCTCCAATGAATAAAAGCTGTTCTTTGTATGTGTACTTGCTGTGTTTATTTTCCTGTCTATATACAATATTTATGCCATTTCAAGCCACATTTGCTCTCTGACATGGATAGCAATGCTGCAGCACAGGCTATGCATACTGCAGTGAATGCATGGCCTGCATTTACTGCACAACATCAATTTTTTTTAACGCCTAATTTTCATTCACTTGTTAGCTGTCTTTCTGTATCACTCACAGAAATTTTCTACAGTGCTGCTATTGATTTCCAGGTTGTCATTCCTGCGGGAAGAAGATAACCTAGTCAAGTTCAACGTTTGCTACCAACATAAAAACAGGCTTCCTTCTTAGAGTCCTCACATCATCACTGTCTTTGAAAGCCTCCAGGTTAATCTCTTTGAATTCTTTATCTCTTCCTGCTGCTGTTTTAATAAAGGGACATCTTAACATTAGAGAGGAAATGAAAAGAACCAAACTAGAGAATAAACCTCCCTGCTGATCTCAGCATTCACCATGTGGATTGCCATGTCATTTTCATGCAAACTTTTATTTCATGTTAGACTTTTTTAAGCTTTTATGTGTTGGTGTTCAAAAAGTAGACTCACTTTTATGTGCGCAGGCAAATAAAGACAGCAAGAAATTTGTGGTAAGTGGAAGCAAAAAAGGCTGAAACATTTTTCAAGAAAACTTTCTGTTTACTTTCTAGTGATGGGATTTTCGGCTCCTTTTCGAGATGCGGCTCTAATGGCTCTTCTTACTGTGGAGAGCCGGCTCTTTCGGCTCCCAAACGGCTCCCCATATATTTTATGTTGGCAGGGGGGGGGTTGTTTGACACTGTTGTGTTTTGTTGGCGTGGGGGGTGACGCTGTTATGTTTTGTTGGCGGGGGGGGGTATAACGTATAATTTAAAAAACCGTTAAAATACGGACATGTCCCGGGAAATACAGACGTTTGGTCACCCTAATACTGTAGAAAAGAAAAAACGGCTCCCAAGTGGGATCCGAAAACGGCTCCCATTGTGGAGCCGGTTCCAATCGTTCACTTCAAAGAGCCGGCTCTTAGAGCCGGATCGTTCGCGACCGACACATCACTATTACTTTCCTGCTATAACCATTCTTGGACCCCCTGATTTGTAAATTTGAACATTAGTGTATTAAGAAAGGATGAACCACGTGGTTGAGTTAAATACAACTGAAGAGAATAACTACTGTAAAAAAAAAAAAAAAAAAAAAAAAAGGTGTTGGTTAAATATGTAGATCTAAAATGTCTCAAGTTATTTTCAGGGGGAAAAATATGGACACTAATGTGACATTTTGAACCTGCAATATGGCTAATAATGTGTGTTTTGGGTGGTGACGTGTAACCAGTGTATGACGCAGGTGGCTCTGCACAGCAGCAATAATTACTTGTAGATTTTGGATGAAGACTATGGATTAGTTTTTAGATTTTTTAATCAATAATGCCCAATCTTTTCAGACAACAGATAACATGTTGTGAATCTCCCTTTGCGGCTCATCTCCTTCAGCGGAGCAGTTTTATATTTTTAATAGTTTCTCTTTGTGTTTTAAAAGAAAAGAGGAGGTTGTTTTGCAAAACATTATTGCAGGTGCAAAATATGGTTAACTTCAATTTGAGCATGTTTCTAATTCTAACATAAAGACAGAACCACACCTAAATCAGCTTCATCAAGCATCTCTTTGGGCTGTTTGCCCACTTTCAGGCTATATTGTTAGTCATATCAGGCATGGGTTACGTAACATTATTATTGTTTTAGTAGATTAAAGGTTCAAAACCAATTACATTTTCCATTATGTGGCTTTTATGGTCAAAATCTCTTAAATAAAATCCAAGTGGATGCACCAGAGTGACTGAAGTTACCTGTGCCTCACATTTGCCGTTTCTGGTCACGTTGCGGCTCTGTAAAGTTGAGTGTTTTTATGTTAATTTAATATGGCGCTGTAATGTTGCGGGATATGACATGGAGCCAGTGCCACTACCAGAGCTGCTTCAAATACACTTGCTCTTAAATTTTTAATTTCGACTGCCAGTGTCATCACTGCTGACCCAATAAAAAATATATCAAGTCTTTTCAATGTATTGCTAAGAAGGACAATAGGTTGTAGGAAAACACTGACTGGAAAACTAATTTTGTTTACCAATCCTCTGTTTATGAAATAAGCACCATCAAAAAATATCCTCATTCGCAGCTGTACTTATGGCTTACAACTTTCCATTGTTAGAAAAAGAGTAAACTCTGTAATTCTCTCCTCCCTTTTTACCCCTCAGACTCATTGAAGCATGTCACAAGACCTCGTGCTACTACAACAGCATCTTAGTTTAAATGAAATAGCACAAATCTCTAAGAAAATCTAGGTGAAAGTAAACATTAAAGTCTTATAAGTTCTAGTGCAGCACACTAGTATTAAATAAGTTGATTTTACTTTATTTCTTTGAGAAAAGAAAATATCTTTCTATGTTAGACAGCAGTCTACAAATATCAGTGACTCAAAAACAAACAGCAGTGGAGCGTTTGGATTGATGACCACTTGTGTCCTCAGCTTTTTAAAATGGACATTTTTTCATAATTCTATGTTAAAAGACAATAAAACAACAGTACCTTCATAGCAGTTCAAAAGTCCATCACCTTCAGTGTGATTTGTTGGGAGTCTAAACTCAGGATCCTCTTTTATAGTCACAGGCTCTGCCCACAAGAAAACAAAACAAAAAGCAAACTAAACAATTACTTCTACTTCAAGTAAATGCTTAGCAATATATACAAAATAAGTTAAAAAAAATCATAACACTGACAAGAAAGAAACCTGTGACCAAAAATACAATATTCAATTTAATAGAAAACACTCAATTAATACAACGGCCTGATGACGTCATCACGTGTGCGCTCTAATCCGGAAGTACTGAAATGTTTTGATACAAATTTTGTTCACCTGTTGACATCTTTCCTGCATGTGTTCAAGACTGAATATAAAAATTATTTATCACAATAGTTTTGCTAAGGTAGGCTATCCAGATGTTATTTGTTTATTTCCCCACAGCACTGATATCATTAAACTCTTTTGTCTCTTTTGGTTGTCCAGCCAAAAATGTTTACAACTATCATGACAATGTGGACTAAAATCTTGAGGAATGTTTCCAATATCCCGCTGAGTCTATTTCTCAAAGAATTAAGACAGCTTTAAAGGCAAAGTAAGATTGTGTTGTTAGCAAGGTGTAACTAAGAAAACGATGACTACAAGTGCACAAACGACAAGGACAGTCCTTTGTCAGAGACAATGTCTATCATGTGTCACCTTTCTGGGATTGAAAAGGCCTGTTGTTGTTTCTTTTTCAGAAGAAACAAAACCAGGAGGAAGTGGGAGGCAAGAGTTATTAATATTAAAAGGTTGTCTGAGTTTGTTTTAATAAAATATTTTCCCTTTGCTAACCTTCAGTGGGATGTATCTATTGTTTTTTTCCAATTATTGTTCTATAAATTCTTCCACACACAACACCCCCTGTCAGCATGACTTTTTAATAAAGCTGTTATTGTTGCACTGCATTGACTGCTCTTTCAAGTCATGAAAAATTAAAATGAGTCATTTATTCTCCACGTTGAGTCACAACAATGAAGCATTACTCTAAATAAAGATACGTGACAAAAACATTTAAAAAAAAAAGTTTTAAGTTTTAACCAATACAGGTGTATTTTTGTTGTCACTGGTAATTGTGTTACATATAAGTGTGTGTTAGCTTTTCCCAGAGATGAATGAAGGATTTCTAAAATGCAGGATCCAGAGGACCAGGTTCATCTTTGCTCACCTGGCCAGCTGTGTCTTGTTTATTTTGGATTTGTGCTGCAGTTTAGTGTTTTTTCCCAGTCTTTTTATGCTGAAGTCTCTGTCTTGGTCCTCCCAGGAGACCACACAAGGTTGCTGTAAGTTGAGAATCTCAAGAGAAAGCTTCACATTGCATTTGCATTCACAGCAGAAGTCATCCAACAGACAACCATGAACAGAGAGGACTAATTATGCTGAAAACTAAGATATTATGTGGGCATATATTGGAAAACCCCTTAGGATTTTTTCACATTTAGTACTTTGCAACTTGGGAATGTGTGTTTTTTCTTCTTCTTCACCGTAAACAGTGTTGTCAGCGTTAGTAGCATGCAGCCATATACATCTAGGGGCGATCCTAAACATGTTCAAAAAGATGACAAAAAATAAAATTCACAACATAATTAATGCTAAGCTTATTATTTTCTTATTGAGGTGTACATGTATCCTTGTTTATATCTGCACAGCATTTGGGCATGTTTTTGTCCATCCCATTAATAGAGACTATGTCCAACATTCAGTTTTCAAATGTCAAAACTTCCTGAGATGCCTAGTTATATTTAAGATGTTCTCAGTGACTGTGACAATGTTTGTATTATAAGCTGTAAGGTGATAAGCCCATCAACATCTTTGGTGGCGTTAGTTTACAAAGATTAGGTGTGTTATGTGGGTTGGAAACAATCCCAAAGAAGGCAACACAAAGTTAACTGGAAAACGGCGATACCAGTCGATGCTTTAGAGCAGGGGGTCTTCAAGGTCTCTGCTTCAGCATTCCTGAGTCAAATAATGAGATCATTAGCAGGACTCTAGAGAACTTGACTGCACACTGAGGAGTTGATTCAGCCATTTTGAGCTACAGTTTCAGAACTGGGTCATTTTTCTTTACACCTGGCTTGTATATTTGTGGTTTGGGTTCATTTGTTTTAGCTACAAGCCTGCAACTTTTGCACAGTGTCTCACAACTTCTCTGAACTCTTGTACCATATCCCATTTAAATGACATTGAATCTATACTCCTGTGCTGCCTTCTTACACATCTGATGCTGCAGCAAAGGTAATTTGATCTCCAGCTAAGCCAGGTTGGCACAGATTGTTCCGGGCATGTAGAAATCTTTTGCAACATCAGCATCTCCGTTAAATTTATAATCAAAGTCAGTGGTTTTCAATCCTGGTCTTTAGGACTTGCTGTCCTGCATGTTTTAAGTGTTTCCCTGTATTAGATAAATGGGTCCTTAACAGGCTTCTGTAGCACTTTGTCTCATATTCAGGGGTTACTGCAATCATTTTATTCAGGTGTGCTGGAGCAGAGAAACATCTAAAAAGTGAAGTACGGATGGCCCTGAGAAACTCTATACATGTTTATTTATTTTTTAATTTATTGAATTATAATCTCATTAAATGTACCATGTAATTTCACATGAAAAAAAAAAAAAGTCGACAGAAATGCAAACAGCTTAGGCAAAATGGATAAAAATCAATTTAGATTGTGTCCACACAAGACAGTCATCTAAAGCTATGTACTCTCTCTTTGTTTTTTTGTGGCAATTTTTAGCAACAAATGTTGCTAAACTGCTTTGCTTGGGCATTTTGATATAAAACCCCTTTTTGCAGCTAAAGATACTAGACAAATAAAGCAACGGAAAAGAAAGAAAATCATATTTAATCGAGTATGACACAGACACAGTGATCAGTAAAATGGAGAACTGGAAATCTGATTTTATCAAATGCGCTCTACCAAAACAAAAGCCTTTGAACACAACGCAACAGAGAGGATCAACTCTGGAAGCTGAGAACAAAGGATCCCACAGGGATAAAAGCACACAGGAAGCTAAAAAGAACCACAGGATCAGGGCCACTGAAGAACCTCAGCTCCTCTTCTGGTACAGATCAATTGAAAGCTTCCATGATGGGTCTTATGTGCATTGGAGTGGATATGCTGGGAGAAAGAGATTTAACGCAGAAAGAGTGTGTTAGCAGTTTTTTATCAGTCTGGAAGATCAAAGTATCACATCTGGTTCCAGAAAAACAGAAAACATTTGACTTCTTCAAACTTTTCTGCAGTTGTTTACAGCCTTCTGAGTTAAAAAAAATTTATCATTCATAAAAAATTATAATAAGAAAACAAGAGGTCAGGGTAATGGATCAATTAGAGGAAAACCTGCAGTGTCTGAATTTCATCAACCAAAAGAAAGCTGTTGGTCTCAGCAAGAGACTGGAGGGTTTTTACTTAGCAGGTAAAATACAAATGCTGGCCAAACTTTTCAAATTTTTATTTGGAAAAGGGTTTTTAAAAAAAATTATGTATCTTTCTCTTCTCTTTGCAATTACAACTTACTTTGTGTTGATTTGTCACTTAAGATCCCATATTCAAAGAGTGTAAATACTTTTAAAAGCTGCTGTTATCTAAAGCTCATTTCAGACTTATCAATCTACTATTGCTTTTCACAGTGACTGAATTTCCATTCACCACAAATTTGTCCATTCACCACAATGGACAAATTGAAATGACAAAAATAAATTTGCTTAATGGAAACAGCGATTTTGAAAATTTTTCAATAAAATGTTTCGGCACTGGGTTGAGGTGGTTCTTGAGCTGTATTGGAATTAGTGTGTTTCACAAAACTGCAACGTAAACACTTTTCGCATCACATGAGTCATGTGATCAGCAAACTGATGTTACTACTGTCGTAAAAGATGAAGGAGATGACAAGAAGTGGTAGGAGGATGATGGCGCACATGAGATTTTAATTACATCTCTTATTTAATGGAAATACCACAATTATGAAATTGTGTTTTTTAGACATTAGCAGAACACCAACAAAGTTTTGCGCACATCATTTGTAATGGAAACAAACTGAAAACCTAAGCTTCTGTTTTTTGTCTTTTTTTAAATGAACAAGACATGATCATGAATGTAATTTATGAGGTGCTGTTTTTACATTTTTACCAAAAAATAAATCATCTTGGGTTCAGGACATCTTTCTTCTTCAGCTCAAGGAGATGAATTTCTTATAATCATCAGTTTCAAAGAACATAAACAAATGACTCAATAAATAAGGAAATAATTAAAAAGAAAAAAAATCATAAATATTAATTATGCACTTTTAGTTTCAATCTGCTTTATGTCATGTCTTAAATCATAGATGATGTGAAAAGTGTTTTTATGCCGTCTCAGCTGCTGCTTTTATGTTGCAGGCTTTTGCAATTTATTCCAGCCTTCTAATATTAGGTTCACTAGAACTTATTCCGACTGGTTTCTCTATTATTTACTTGCCTTTGGTTTAAAGAAGCAGTTCATTACTATTGTCATAGGTCTACTGGAGGAAGTTGTTTCAGAACAACAATTAAATCCAAGCAAAAGAAAGAATCTTACAATTTTAAAAATCTTCTGAATTGGTAGAGAGACAACATAAGGCAAAAATTGCAACTTTTAACAAATGTTTAATTGCACTTTATAGTTGTTTTAATAGTTGTTGCACTTTGTCTTTATTTTATCTCCACAGCTGCACTCCTTTCTTCAAAATTACGATTTCTAACAAATTGTACTTTAATTACTGTTTTATTTTAAGTGATTATTTATTTACTCTTGTAAAAAAAACAACCTCAAATTTTAATAAATTTAAAATAACAGGTTTTTTGAACTTCAGCAACCTTATTTGCAAGCAAAAGAGTAAAACCAATACTTTCACAATAAAAATGAAGAAAATTGTATCTCAAAGCAAGTCAGATTACTCCCTTAAATGACTCAGTCTCACCAAGCGCAAAAACTGGGAGGATTTGAGCCAACGACTTCAAAATAAAAATAAAAACATGTCTGTCTTATTTATTGATTTCAATGAGCCCACTTGCCTCCACCTGGCTGTGTCTACATTAATTCAGTTAATGATTCCCTATCTTGACGTGCTTTTAGAGGAGCCAGCAGGAAAAGAGAATTTAATCCAGTTACAGCTCTGATTGAAATTCAGCTGGACATCAGCTGATTTTTAATCATCGTGAAGTCTGGCATACCTCTTCCACTGTCAGACATGCATGTGGCAGACAGTTCACAGTTTTAATTGAAGCTCTCTCAGCCATATAAAATATGGAATCAAATGACTTAAGTGTATTCATGAGCATCTGTCATTTTTTACAAAAAAAAAAGACAGGAGGAAGAGAAATTACTTTTTGCCTGCTAACATTACCCACAGCTGAAAGCAGCAAACACCAGCTGTTATCTGAGTGGAGAAATATCAACATCAGGAAGATAAAACTGAAAATGATGGAAGTGGAGCAACAATCAAGCAGGCAGATGGAGCTGGAAACGAGTCGCAGACGACGAGTTACAGCCGGAAAAATGTTCACTAACTTTGTTTAATCATTCCTATTTTAGGAAATATAGAATTTTATAAATCTCAATTTGCACCTGAAGTTAATAAATTGATGTCCTGGTGGAGATTTCACGTTCGCAATACTGAACCATTTGAGATTATTCATTTATTGGAAAAAAAAAGGCTTGCAGTCACTCTTGTTGGTTTTTCTTGAAAAACAGATGTTTTGTCCCAAACAGAGTTTCTTTAGGACAACCCTAACTTGCAGCTGACCCTTGCTTATTAGGTTTTCATTAGTTGATCATTACAACATACTTCTAAAAATTGGTTTGCATCGATCCTAGTCCTCAGAGCCTACCGTTCTTCATGTTTTAGATGTTTCTCTGCTCTAGCACACCTGAATCAAATTACCTCCACACAGTGCTGCAGAAGCCTGTTAATCACCCGTTTATTTAAATCAGGTGTGTGGAGTCAGGGAACCACCTACATGCAGGAGAGTGTTTCCTGAGGAGGTTGGAAAACTACTGACTTTGATCAGAAATTTAACAGAAATGCTGATGTTGCAAAATGTCCAGAGTAATCTGTGTCAACCTGAGCTTAGCTGGAGATCAAACTAATTTTGTTATAGCATCAGATGCATTGGAAAGCAGCACTGGAGTATCTTTACAGCTATTTAAATGGAATGCGGTACAAGAATTCAGAGGAAATTTGGGATGCCGTGCACAATTTGCACTCGTTTCGCTCAAACTAATTAAACTGCACCACACAAAACAAGCTAAGTAAATAGAAAGATGACTCCCTTTTATAGTTAACAGCTTTATTGTTTATAAAGCAGGAGAGAAAAATCTGAGAGTCAATGGTTGACATATCATGAAGAAGAAATTGACTTTGAAGAGAACCAAAATGGTCACTTGAGACTTCTGCACTCACAATATTGTTCACGCTCTGATGAAATTCAAGAGTTTTCAGGTTGGAAACAAAAAGATTTGTAATACAGTAGAGTGTGTGTGTGTGTGTGTGTAGTTGGGCTAGTTATGTGCGCTCCAGTGGGTTTCCCTGTGATTTGGCAGCACCCCGGTCTCAAAGCTCCACAAGGAGGAATTTCAGTCTAGACAAGAACGACTGACAGGCTAATGAAGACTGAGCAGAAGATGATAAATCCCTTCAGACTCAATTTTATGGCTTTTACAGCTTCAAGCTGAGAGGTTCTTTTTAATCGCCATGTTGCTTTTATCTCATGATCAACAATTAGGGAAAAAAAGTCAACATGCCACTTTTTAGTTAAATGAATGACACTATTAATTATAGCCTGCTATGTCAGTTTGTGTTTCAGATTAATTTTCACATTCAACATAACAAGCTTGAAAATTAATTCAAACTAAATAAGCACACTGACAATGCTGTCAGATATGATGAACATTAAAGGGCTCCCTGATGCTAAATGGAGCTTGTAACGGAGCAGCAATGGAAAACAGCTGGTTGTCTTTGCTTAATGCTCTGAAATCTGCCTACTTCTCTTTAAGCTTGGTATTATCTTTGTTATTTTGATTGTTTAAGCCTTAAAACGCAAGTGGGTGGTGTAACAGCTGAAGTCTGGTTGGAATTATCTGTTTCTTTTCATAAGCCAGTTGGATTTTAATGCTTAGTGACATTTAAAATTGTGAAGCATTCCAAATACGAGCTACTGCATATGAGTATAAAGTATATGTCATAAAAGATGTCTTGAAAACAACACGTAAGAGACACAGTTTGTTCATGATTCACTGTCGCTGGAGCTAACTAAGAGTAAGTGGATGCTTCAGACAAATGAAAGTTGTTACTGTTAAACATAATCAAAACACTGTAGATATTAAACATCAAACATTCTGATGTTAGAGATGTACCAATTACAGTTCAGACAGTTAGTCATAACAGCAAAAAAGAAACATGTTAACTGTAATCTTTACAGAAACTGAAAAGAAACAATAATTTCAAGTGATTGTGCTCTGATGTAAGAAGAACTGGACATCAAGGCAGGATTTTTGTGCTGGTGAATTTCTATTAAACTAAATGAAGCATATAAAAAGATCATATCCTGTTTCAAGAGGATTATGTCCGTTTCTCTACTTGGTGTGCTTTGTGTATTTATCCCTATGGTGCATTTAGGAGCAACTCGTACATTGGTTTATTTGTATTAAAACCCTTCCAAAATGATTTCAACTTTTCAGTTCAAGGTTTAAATGTTAGCAAAGTGTAATTTAAAAATACCTACACAACACCTTGACCCTTTTTAAATTAAAATTTTAGTGGAGATAAAAACAATGTGAAACAAATATACATTGTTTTTGTTTCTTTTTATTTAAACGTTTTGAAAATGGTAACTTTAAAAACAATGTGTCTAGCGATACTTCTGATGTTACAAACCTATTATTATTCCCATTTGTTGTTTCTTAATGAGATACCACATTTTTATCTTTGTAAAATATAATGCAAATAATTAGCGCACAACTTAGTTGGCATTCTGGTAAGAAGTTTATTTTTCAAGAAAGAGGAAAAACACATTGTAATCTGTGTAGCCTCTTTATTTTACATTTTGTGAGCTTTTATCCCTCTGTGCTGTGCTCCTGCACTCTGCAGTGAATGATAGTGTAACTACCAGTGGAGAAATAGTGTTACATCACAGGTGCATTCCCTATTCCATGCAACTGGGATTGATTTATGTGCAATTGTGATTCAGTATGAATATGTGCAATGACATCTCTACATGGTCTGATTTTTTTTAATAGGTACAAGTGTGGACACCCTCTCATGTTTCATTAAATCTGGCAAATTTTAAAAATCAGCCAGTGAGAACGTTAAATGAGACGGAACGTCTCAAACATTTGTTCTAACTCAGTGCACAACCTCCAGTCAAACCACTGGGGAATCTGTGCTTATGTGCAAGCAGCTCAGAGACACTGCTGCTGCTTCTCTTTGCAACAAATTGAGTGGAAGACGACATTTACCTTTTGCAAGAGTTTGGCAATACTTGACATTGTCCACAAAACTATTGCATTTTTCAGCAGGTATATGTCTTTGGGGGAAAAAAAAAAATATATATATACATATTTTTGGTATTTTAAAAAGTGGCTAAACCTAGTGACTTCTAGTGGCAACCAACTATAAATGAAAGCCATCACACTCTCACTATTAAATCAGTCAAGACAACAACAAAAAATGTCATGTTTTAAAATCTGCATGCATGCTCTCTTTTGCAAATTGAACACTAGATTATTTGGGTGGTTTGGAAAGCAACAATAAATAAATGGCAAACTACTCTTCGCATTAAATGAGTCAAGAAATCGTTGCGTGCAGATTCTCCATTGCAAACTGAACCAGAGATGTGTCTTTAATGTCTCCCAACTTTCCAAACATGTTTTTTTTTTTTTTTTTTGCATTTAGCGTGTCTGTCCCTGTCACGGCTGGTTGAACATGCTGTGGGGCAGAAACGGATGCTTAATTGCGTTTACTGCCATTTCGGGAGGAGTAATTACAACTGATAGTAGAACAAAATAAAATGCAATACACAAGAAAAAAAAGATTATAGACTTTTCTTATCTTAACAGATTAATGTAATTAGATGTATTCTTGACTATGTTTTCCTTCATAATGTTCAGTGAAAAAAAAAAGTGCTGCACATAGTGACAAAACTGCATCTATCTGCTATAATAAACTGCAATTTCCAAGAGCAGTGAACTCAGCAGCACATAATATGCTTTGGTTATACTGTGTCTAACTCATTTACGACACAGGCTAGACTCAATTTTTCATTCCCACTTAAGTCTTATCTTTTCTCACTGGAGAAAATTTCCATCTCTTTCCACCTCTCTTCACTTTCCTCCCTTTTTTCCATCCCACTATATACCGCACCCAACAAAGCCTCACCAAAACCATTGTGTCTGTGCTTCTCAATTTCACGAAATGGCTTCATTTACTAAAGCTCTCAAGTAAAATGCAATCAAGTGGATGGCTAAGTGTCTATAACACACAACTTAAGATCTCTAATTTAATCAAAGGGACAGTGATTTTGTTATGTGTGAAATGCTAGAGTTTATCTTCCCTGAGATTCATTGGCTCAGTGTGCGCTCCGCTCATTGTGCAGAAAGCAAGGGTCATAAATAACCCATTTTCTTTTGTGGACATGTTGCTGAAGGTTACTGTGTGCCAGTGCAGGCAATCAAGCAATTTCAGCTGTGGCCTTTTACGTCTAGCCTTGTCAGTTTCTGAGGCGTTTCAAGTAGCTTTATGAAATCAAGGGTATTGTAGAATCAAATGAAAGTGAGATCAACAGAAAAGGCTCACCTTTAAATCTTACTGGTGAAGTTTGAAAGATTGGATGCAGTTAAATGTAAAATCTCGTTATGTGAACCAGATGTGTTAATATTTGACAGGGTGGAGTCTGGAAACATCTGGAATTTAATTAAAGTACTTTACAGGTCTGGATATGAAAGAAGGAATGAGAGAATGAGGAAAATATTAGTCCAGTTTCTTAAGTCCACCAATCCATCCGTCCGTTTTTTTTTTTTGCACAATTTAAGCTTTTGCAATGAATTAATGGAGCACATTTTTATTTATGATTGGGCTGACAGGCTAGAAAACAACTGAGAAACTTCATCAATTTTATACAACTATTTAGTTGGAGTTTTTCACTCATTAATTTCACTCCAGAGTTAATCAGGGCCGATGTTGTCATCTAAACTCTCCACTGCTTGCCAGAAGTCTTTGTTAATTAGGTAGCAAAAACATAAATACATGATAAATTTAAACATCAATGCAATTGTTTGAAAGAAAAAAGTGTGGAGGATTGCATTATTGATAGCTTATTGTTGACAGGGTTTTGTAAGAAGTGTGAAAACACAATGCAATTATCCATTAACCAAAAACATTACTTTTGTCATTAGCATCACAGAAGACAAAGAATGAAATAATCAGCACAAAATGTTTGATTAATCCAACTTCGAATTTTATATGTTTCTGTTCAGACATACTCAGAGCAAAAGGAGAACAATAATTCAGCTGAATTAGCACTAAAGTGTTTCTGGTTAGCCGAAAATGATACAGTTTCTAATGAATAGTCATCTGATAACTGACTTTTAAGGGTCATCTTGCTGCGATCAATTTTTAAATGTAACCGCTTCTGTCTTTTCGCTGTGGCCACTTTTAAATGGTGAAATGTCTTTGCGAATAGTAACCTCTGCTCAGTACTGGCCTTTTGAACTCAAAGAGAAATTTCCACATTCAAGAGGTAGTTGCTGTAAAAACCTTAAATGATGTACCGCGCTTCTTTGGCAATAATTTAATGGTTTTTGGTCTCTGGAATATCAGCCATTTCAAGAACCTCCTGGTTAAGTCACAATCAATGGGCGCTGAGCCGTTACCTAGCAACCCAAGCTGAGCTTCAATATGATTGGTCAACTATTTTTATCACAGTGTATAGACTGTACAATGGCTGCTGGAAACAAACAAGTGTTTTGTTGCTGACTTACCATGCAGAAACCACTTGCTACATTCTTATTGATTGTGCAGGAGTCTTTACAAATGGTTTTCAAAGATGTGCAGTTGTATAATTGTGCAATGCTGGTTGTAAAATTCAACTTCACTATCCAAATACCGTGTTTGGAAAGTGGACAGCACATCCCAGGGGAAACGGGGTGGAAATGACTCTTCTCTTCAGCGAGGGCGTGCATGCAAGACATCAAAAGGAATAAACATTGGTGTTGTAGCAGAGCAGTGATTAGAAAAAGCCGACCACTGCCAAAAATTGACTTTGACTGATTGGAGCCATTGTGACTCAGCTGGGGCTCTAAATGGACCTCATAATGTCATACATCCCAGCGGAACAAAATCACCTGGCAACATGTTGATTGATAGCAGCAGGCCACACTCCAGCGCATCAGCTCAGGCAGATTTATCCATCATTGGAATTTGGATTTGATAAGCCGTGATATGAGAAAATACCATCAGAGTGGCAAGGGATGCACCTGGGTGGGCTGACAGAGGAGATGTGCAAATGAGAGATGACATGAAATGCTGAATAGGTTTATTAAGGGTGGCTGATATGGACAAATATCAAGTAGCAGAAAGACAAATACATGGGAATACAATGGAAGGGCCATTGTGTCTGTGGAGGCTTATGATGTATTGTCCACAATCTGCAGTCCATTCAGGAGATTTTCCCTTTGTCATACTTCTACAAACTCTCAATCATATTCACCGGCTCTGCTGCAGCAGAAGAGGACGAAGGAATCCTCACCGTGCAGAAACCTGCTGAGGTTTGCCTGCCTTCCAGGCTGTTTGCTGTGGAGGGTGACAACTTAAATGGCTGATATAAAACCTGACACAACTAATCTATCATACGTCCCCTGCCTGTCTGTTTGAAATTCCTCCATTTAAAGGATGGTTTATTGTAGAGCCATAAGTCACTGTGTACAATGTGCCAGGCTGTGGCCTTGTGTGATCACAAGATTGTATGTGTCTTCTGGATTTAGAGCATGGATGTCTTTGATGCTTTTTTTGTTTGGATTACCCAGCAGGAGCTGTAATAACCTTGGTGCATGTATTTATATATCTTCTCATAATGAAAATACCAAAGAAAATTGTAAAGGAAGAAATGCAATTTTATTATTTAGCTTGTTTGACTTTTGGGAAAAGCATTTACTATCAACAAATCCCTTAATTAGCAACAGAAATAACTGTGATACAGATCGTACCTTTGTTCCTATTAAAAGAAAAAGCCCAGTCTGTTTAACTTCTTAGCCAGAAAACAATTGAAGCTGTGTAGAAAATCAGTGCAATTATTAAGAAGCAAAATTCTATTTGAGCAAAAAAAAGCTTCTACACTAATGTGTATTTTATGTAGATAAGACACCACAACCAAATCCTGCAACTGAAAGGACATACTTTTTGTGTATCTCCCCTTCAAAAATTTAAGAAAACACAGTACCTTAGGAAATAACATTGTAGCATTATCCTACAATGCTACAATGTAGGGTAATGCTACACATTTCCTTCAGTAGTTTACACAATTTTATTAACAGTCCGGCTGCCATGTTTGAAAATCTTTGCCATATGATTGTAGAGTGTCTTAGACATGTGCTATTACTGCAGATTAGACACTATAATATGACTCATATCACAGCAGTTAACCTTATTGCATAATACACAGATTTTCACTCATGTGTGCATGCTGAATGCTTGAAACTGAAAGTGAAACTAATGACATGACCTACCTTTTGATTAATAATAATAATCACTTGGGGCCCTCTTAAAGGGCATTCAAATTATTTTTCTAGATATTAATTTTATTTCTAGATGTAAAAACAAAATAAAAATAGATGGTATAATCTTAGCATAAAATATTATACCCTGTCCTTATACAGCAGAATACTAGGAATTTCACACCCCTGATTCGAATTAAGCAATGACCAGTCACTGGTTTAAAGATAACTCATGATTTTAAGATGTTACAGTTTCAAAACCATCTAAATAATTTATCATACCACTCCAATATTTTTCTGGAGACTAGAGTTAATTTCAGTGTTTGTCATAAAATGATAATTTTTCTGAGAAATACAGAAATATTTCTCAACTTCTCTTTAGATGTGTGATAAAAATCATTTAATGCAACAGATGGATTTTTGATTATGAACCAGATTTTGAGACCAATTAGTTCAAAACTTTGAAATAACTTGACATAGCTAATCTAAGCTCAAACAGTTTAGAATTCGCTTTTCTAACAATATATCAATTAATCATGTTAATTGCCACTCTAACTCTTTTAGAGATTTATTAAAGTATAAGTCACTGTCCATCACTGCAGCCCTTTTAGAGCAGCAGGCCTGACTTCAGGAAGTAACAGGAAATGAGGGCAATGCTCATTTAAAATGATTCTGGGTCATGTTCAAGCTGGGTATATTAAAAGCAACTTACTGTTGGAGTTTCATGAAAGTGATTACTAAATCTTTGTGATCCATTTATTGACATTTATTTCATTGTGTACTGTTGTTTTGATGTCAAAGACTTAATTAATGGTTTGTTCATCAATGCAATGTGATTCTCAGAGGAAATTATATCCAACAGGATCAACCTTTACAAGCAGATCTTCATAAAATTTTCACAAATTTTCATCACATTTCACATTTATGTATTTTAGATACATTCACTGCAGTTAAGATCAAAAGTGCACATAAATGAAACACAAGGATGACTGACATATTAATTGCGGACTTCTATTGATGCGTTTTAACCGCTCAAGAGTGAAATGAATTATAAAACGTACTACTTCAGCTATTCTTAAAAAAATAAGAGTTTTAGAGAATTATAAATATAGGTTCAAATATATACATACAACCCCTATTCATTTTTGATTAATTGTCACTTGAGCTAGCATTTTACTACCAGGTAATAAGCCTCTGGCTAAATTTAATTTGGATATTTGACCACTGTTCTAGGTAGCATTGGTAGAGTTAATTTGAATTGGTTAATTTTCTGGCACAAACTCAGGCGTACAAAATAGTCCATACATTTTTAACAAGACAAATATTTCAGTTTTGGCGTAGATATTCCACAAGCTTGATGGCAATCTGCTTTGTTCATTATTTTTGTGTGTGTATTTGAGGTCATTGTCCTATTAGAATATCCAACTGTATTCCTGTTTCAACCATCGAACCAAAATTGTCCACTTGACATAAAAGGAAAAGTTATATTGTTGAGGGACAATCCAGGAAAAACTACGTCTTAAATACAATACAAACTGGTAATCTGTTGAAAACTGGTGTCACTGTACATAGTTAAGTCAGTTTTACATGATTTACATTTGCAGCTGCCTTCTTTATGAGGTTAAATTTCACATGAAGGATGGTTTCATTGTCAGATAAGACAGAGATTGAGCTACTTGGTCACAATGACAAAAAGAAAAGGCTTTAACACATTCAGGTCAGTCGATGAAACTCAAGAACATCATACCCAGTCTCAAGCATGCTGGTAACATCTTTCCAGCTAAAGTGGAAAATATGATAAAGCTCCAAACACTAAAACCTCCCTACAAATTTACAAACTAACAGGTAGGTAGTTGAAACGTGGACAGGATTATTTGTTTCAAAAGGGCAATGATCACAAACGCACATTGGAGGATATATAGCAGGCTAATGTTAAGATTCTGGAATGACCCCAACTTCCAACACAAATTCAAAATTTATAAACTAAGATAGAAATCAATGCCCAAAGCCCAACACATTAAATAAATTCCTCAATTTCTGCCAAGAACAAAAAGCATCCAGCCACAATCATGCTAAAAGTTTGAATAAACTACTTTATACAATCTGTTGGATTTTCTCAGATAGAAAACGTTTTAACTATTTGCATAATAAACTGAATTTGACCTCATTGATTGATCAATTGGAATTGATGTAGTATTGGAGTAATGCCATGAGATGATGTGTTGTGAACTGGCGCTATATAAATAAACTAAATCCAACTGGAGGGGAACACATAAGTTTAACTTTGACCTTGTGTGAATTAAAAAAAAAAAAATCAAAAATAAATGTATCTTATTATTGGTTTTAACAATTGAAAACAAACAAACAAACAAAAATCTATTCTTTATAAGCTCCAAATCAATGACATTCTAATGAAACTTCTGAGCTTATATGAAGCATATATACAACTATTTACAAATCAGTGCTTAAAAATTCATCAAAGTAGACTTCAGGAAAGTCAATCCCGTCACTCCCCTCAACACTTCTGCTGCAATAATTTTAGTCTCTCATACACATAATACATCACCCACCTTCCTGTCAAGAACAAGTAACCTTGTCGGGAAGTGTGTATTGCCATGGCTACTGTGGTTTAATGTTGCTTGCGTACCTTCAGTCCTAGTTTGAAAGGAAAAGCTCCTCTCTGGAAATAGTGATTAACATTTGAGATGTTCTTCTGACACCCTGTAATGAGTTCATCATCACAGTCTGCAGTGCAATAATATGTTGGGAAAAGAGGATTGTTTGGGTTTTGTGTTTTAGACACCCAACATGTTCTCATATTAATTCCCCCTTTTTTCATTTTAACCACATGATGCAGTCTGAAATGGAAGAAGAAATAAAGACTTGTACATACATTTTCTGTTACCAAAGAATTTAGTACTCTAAGGTTTTAATCAGTCCTCACTGTTATACATTAAATAAAAGTGAACTTTCCAGAGTGAAGACTAATAATGTTTCCACAGCTACAGCGATCACAGCACCGTTCTTACGAAAGTATTTATCCCATTTACCATTCTTCCTATTTTGTTGCCTGACAACGTGGAACTGCAATGGATTTTTTGCAGGGCTGTAACATTTGATTAATTGAAACCACACATCATTTTTTATCACTTTGAAGGTGCAAAAATGTTTTATACACACACTTTTGTATTTCTATACTCATTAGAGCATTGTATTGCCTGCCTCACATATTTAAAAGCTAGCTTTATAAATCACAACATATAACTGAATTTAACTCTTGATGTCACTTTCTGTGGACATCGATGTGAGTTATCAAACTAATAGGGTAGCAATGTGAGACACATGACTTTTGTACCCACATTTGAGGCTTGATACTACAAAAGACAAGTTTTGGAGATGATTCATAAGCCTGGTTAAAGATATAAAGCTGGTCTAAATCCAAAAACAGTCTCTGGGATGCTGCTTTTAGAAAACATTAGGAGCCTAGCACACATGTTGGTGGTTAAATGTTGCTGGCTATTGCAATCATTCCGTGTAATAAATGCATTGAATTTCCACAATAGAATGACACTAGAAGTACAGATTAAGTTTTCTAAATCAATTTTTCTTGTAATTTCAGTGAGGATTAAAATTTTATGACATTTTTCTGATAACTAAATAAATGTGGAAACTCTTTAAGTACCAACAAAAATCTGGTAGCAGATATTTAAAAAAATACACGAGTTGTCTTTTTTGCAAGACTACAAGATGCTACAAGTGGCTGTAAATAAGGTTATTTGTCTCAACCGAGGGCAAAAAATAGCCCTTTACATTATAAAGGTTGCCTATTCTTGGGTGTAGAACTTCTTGTTCAGATCCCCCAGTATGACCTGAAAATTTCCCTGGGACTAGACTGTTTAAACTCATCTCCTGGATGTGTTAAATGTGCAGCCTGATCTCAAATACACAGAAAACAGTGAATAGATGACAGATAAATCTGTTGCGCCTGGCAGCATCTTTTGATTGGAGCTGCATGTGTTTTAAATGCACATGATGTGGTTGGTAAATTTTGGGCTGCACATGGTAAACCCTTAAATTTTCTGAAAGTCATACTTTCTGAAATATTTCAGAAGTATTTACTGTTGGTAAACAAGCCAAATTTGAGCAGGAAACAAAAAAGCTTAGCTAGGTGTATGAAGTACAGGTAGAAAAAGCAAGCATTATCATAGCAACGTGATGCCTTAAAGGAAAGAATAATCTCAGAAAAACATTATGATTTAAAAAGAAAAAATACATTTATTGAAGGTGTCTATTTTTATTTTATTAGACTACAAACAACATTAACCCAGTACACTTGGTGTTTCATTTTCATTTAATTTGTTGAGTGATATCTGTTTGTGTATTTGAGATACTGAACTGCAGAGTCTAAAGCACATCTCATCCCATATGAACACACAGCGAAGCAACAGGTAAAGAAAATAATTATTGCAATGTTTGAACTGGTGAGTCATACTCAAAAATATAATCATCTGCTGAAACTGTCTTTGAAAAAATTACAGTAATTTTCATCGACATGCCAGCCTCCTGTTTCCTTGTCCCAATTTTATTTTTGAATGTGTTTCTGGCCCAAAATGCTGCTTTATCTGACATGTAATTTGTGTCTGAAATGAGATGAATAACAAAACAAATGTAGGAAAAGTTTTATTGTTAAACATTTTAATCTTTGATTATTTTCCTCCGTACTTGCTTACGTAAAATATTTTCCATACTTTCCAAACATATCTGGATTGCTGTCCTAGATAAAATTGAAATGATAAAAGAAACAAGCAACAGCATAATACTTTTATTTATAAAGATCACTTTTATTTCAGAATATGTAACAGTATGTTGTTTTTCTCTAAGCGTGTCATGTTCAAGTCCTTTTTTTTAAAGCATCAATTTTGGCAGCTGCTGAAATTTCAGGTGCCAACACACAAGACTGAATACCAGCCTATGATTTCTGCCTCACTTGGGTCGAATACATCTTATAATTTCTCCTGCTATCTCCATCCTCCATATTTCTAAGAATCCCACATCTCTTCCATTTCTCCTGATGACTGTTTCCTGGTACTTTTTCAATGTAGCTATTATGTTTTCTCGTCCTCGCAGGCTGTCAATCAAAGCAGGAGCCTTTGTGGCAAATGGAGCCGTTTCTATAGATACCCCAAATTTCTTTCATCTAGGTTTGTTTTGAGCCCGACGAAAATGCATGACTAAAATCGAAAAGTATTGTTTAGAGTCAAGATAATAAAAAAGCAAAGAGGACACAAAGTCGTACACAGTTAGAATAAAGCAAGTAGGAAAGAAAAATATATAAACACAGTAAGTATACAGTTGTAGTCTAATTAAATAATACATTTGATTTTTTTGTTTGGTTTTCTCTTAATGGTGGATCAGCGCAGGACCCAAAAACAGGACAGATGGATGTGAAGTGGATGAAAAAGAATAGTTTACCTAATCAAATAGAAATGTAAAGACAAAGTTTGAAATTCAAGAATGTGAGGCAAGGAGCAAGAACATAAATAAATCTAAAAACACACCAGCAAACCTGAGCAGAGCAGAATTTAGTGGATGAATTAGCAGTGACTAAGGAACCAAAGGGCAGTACATAAAAAGGAGAACATATCAGTGGAGCAAGAACCAGGAAAGACTATTATCAGTGGGAGCAGCAGAGTAAGAAACCAGAAAACAGAGAAGGAGGGGATCAAATAGAACAAATGACAGAGCAGTAGCTAAACACAGAGATGTCAAAATGTTAAGAACACAAGAATATATTCAAAATTAACAGGAAGCAATAAGAAAACAAGAAAGAAGAAAACATAGAAAAGAAAAGGTCAGATTGAGAAAAATATAAAAGGAAAGTATTTTCCTTAGAAAGTTTCTAAGGAACTTAGAAACTGAAGCAAAGGTGAAGGCGAGTGTAGAAGCATGCAATATCTATACAAGGTCCCAACAAAGTCAGGTAAGTTTGCCTGTTTGTGCTTCTCTACTGCTTGTTCAGACATTTAGCAGTCATCAAGGCAAGACATTGTTCAGGCATTTTCTGCCTGAAGTGTCCAAAGTTTATCTGTTAAAACAAAGAGGATTAATTTTTATTAAACATCAATGAAGCACTGTTAAAAACTGTCAAGGTTGACTCCAGATTTTTTTTAAAGCATTTAGCAGTATGTTTCAGTTGCTGTATGATCTAAAGTAGTTAACATGTTAGCTTCCCCATCATGCCCCATATGACACATGAACTAAGGGAGTTATTAATTAAATTTAAAACATAGCAACAAATTGAATTATGCAAGAGTCACAAAACTGTCCATCACCTTGCTTGTGATCTCTGAAGAGTGCTTAATGCATACTACACTGGATTTGTACGTTATTTGCATGACTGTTGACGTGATACCAGCAAATAAAAACCATTATGTCAGTGCATTATATTGAGGTTTTGCAATATACAATCGCACATTATAGAAAGTCTGAGTTATTTCTGTAATTTTACCCATTTCTGGTCCTTTTTGTTATTAGTTTGATGTTACAATGCACTATTGATTGTCTCTTTAAACAAACTTTACAAAGTCATTTCTCAAAATGTCAGTCTGGTGTCAAAGATCAGTGTTTGAAAAATCTGTATTTTTCAGATATAGGAATCTCCTTTGGTTAAAAGCAGAAACTCTCCTGTGAAGGCACTTACTGTAGGAAAACAAGTCCACGCCTGCCTACCATGGAGTTTTGTCCATGTTATGATCCCCCACAGAGAGAGACAGCTGCAACAGTGTTGACTACATTAAAAGAAGGAGGCACTGTAAAAGAAAGATGTTTCCATAAAAGACATTTTGTGTATTCTTAAATTAAAATGTCAGTTCTAGGATCAAAACTAAAGTCATGGCATGCAGATGTATGCAAGATTTGCGCACAAGATTCTTTTACATCTGATTGGTATCTTATTTATTAACAATTTATGAGTAGTAACACCCATCTCATCTATTACGGAAAGCATAGAAAAGACATCAATCTATCCAAACAATGTGCAAAAACTTGCATTTTTCTGTGTTGAACCATCTTGCTTAAACATAAGCATTAAGGCATTCTCTGAGGACATCAGCTTTGCAAACACCATACCAAACACCTTTAAAGCTAACATTCACTTTTCCCCTAACTTTGCCTTTAAATTTCCACAATTCAGTTGGAAAATAAACAAATCTGTGAAGGAGAAATGTTTAAAAAAAATTAATAATTATTGTGCAGGTTCCTGCACACTAATAATTAATAATTTGCTGAAGCACCTTTGGATTAATTTTAATTAGAAATTGAGTTTTCATAGTGATGGTAAAAAAATAGCAATCAGTTTTGATCCAAAACCTTCCGGTGAATGCCAGACAGCAAAAAATTGATTTTATTTTTCAGCATTAATGTGTTTTTCAAAGCGTTCATCAAAATCTCCATAAGAATTGCTTCATAAGTTGAAAGTAGTTTTTAACAAAGACCCAGCCAAGGTTTAGATTAGAAACCTGCCTTTGTAAGGCAGCAGGTGTTACTCTACATCACAGATTTGAAAACATGGTAATCAAAGACTCCTAATATAATTTTTTTGATTCTAAATACAACATTTAATTCTTTAAAGACTGTCTGACAGTAAATACATTTCAGAAAATTACAAACCTCTCATAAAATACCCTTATCATAGTTTTGCATAAAACTGAAATTGTAAAACATGTAATACTGTGGAGACGTAGTTTTGTTCATTCAAAGTTGCCATTTACCGTTTACTACCGATGTATAAATCTGAAACTGTTTAATGCAAATCACCTAATTAAATCCCTGCCCACACAGCTTTAGCTCGTGCATATTTTTACACTACATTACCCCTATCAAGTCATTAAAAAGTTTTTCTAAAGTTTTTCTGGCCTAGAAGCAAATTTTGGGCACTTTAACTAAAATGACTAACCACTGCGCTACAGTTTGGCCTTAAGCATTGAGTAAGAATTGTGAATGTAACATCTATGAAGATGGCTGAGGAAAGCTAATATTTTTTTCCATCCTAAAGATAGGCCAGTTTACTGTATAATTAGTACAATTTAATAAGCTATCCAGGCTATTTCTCTGTCCAGACCTGATGTATAAGTTGACTCCATTACACTAATATGTAATAAACCTGGAATGATCTGCAATCCACTGCTTCTTCAGCCATACCAACACTACAGTAATCTATTTTATTTATACTTTTTCATCTCCTCAACTATCAGCGATTTGTAGCCTCGGACACAAAAGAAAAGACAGGAACCTCTGAGGACATGCCCGTTTTTGTCGGAGACAGCTTGGGTTGTGCAGAGAGGAAGGCATGTAGGGAAGTGTGGGGTGGATTGCAGGGAGGTGGGGAGCAAAGCAACAGAAAGCCAAGCTAAATCTCCACCCTACTTTGTATGCATGTCTGCGCTCTCAGGCTACGAGTGATGCAGGAGGAGGCAGAATTTGTCACCCAGCTGAAGATTTTCTATCAAAATTAGTCAAACATCTTAGATATATTTGGTTGTACGAGTAATTTACATTACATACCTATATACAGAAAATAGGACTGATACAAATTAAAAGATAGTTTTTTTAAGATAGTGCTAAAGATCTGTGGCACAATCCCGGCTTATCATTACAGTGTTATTTACTGTAAATTGAATCATTATTGTCTGTAAATGATCCAGGTACTTGATGTGCATTAAAATGGTACAATAGTAATTTACATAAACGCAATCCTATCAGTAATGTGCAGCTGCTGGTAATGAATATTTATAATATTATGTCTGCAAGCTGGTAATTGTAAATCTCCCCATAAATAAATAAATTAAAATTAACTAATGAGCTAGTCAATACAGAGATGGTCAAGGGGATAACACAAGTGACGGGTTGTTAAAACACAGACTGGGTTTCATGCAAAGTTATATTATCCCTCTGTTTAATAAAGCATGTGAAGGCAAGACTGTGGCCAGTAAAGACAAACTGCTTTTACCAAGTACCAGTAAAATAAATTTAGCACTTCACACAATTAAGCTACTGTTTTTGTAATCTGACATTTTTTCAAGATTACCATGTATTTATATTCAACTCCATTTTACTTTTATATTCTACAAAAAAAATCCGCTGCCGCCAGTCGTCTTCAGAAGTCACCAGACCGCTCAGGGATGAAGTTATGCAGAAGTTTAAAGCAGATTTAGATTATAAAACATAATCCCAATCTTTGAACATCTCACAGAGAGCTGTTCAGTCTCTGTTAACTCTGATGACCCCTTAGTTGTGGACTCCACAAATCGGGTCATTGTGCAAAATTGACAAGAATAAAGTGGAAGAAGTCAAACATGTGAGAACACTCGGGTCAGATGAGATCAAAATGTAACTTTAGCTGGTATTTAAAGCACAATTTTGCAGATATTTATCACAGTGCATTACTGTAAACTCACCATTTCCACAATGAAACATGGTGGAGGCAGCATCATGCTGTGGAAATAAGTTTTCAGCAGGAACATGGAAGTTAGTCTAAAATCCTGGAAGAAAACCTTTTGGAGGCTGGGATGGAGGTTTACCAAAGCAAAACCACAGCCATAAAAATATGACCAGAGCCACAATATAGTGATTGAGATCAATTCAAATTCATGTGTTATGATGACCTATTCTGAGTCCAAACTGACAAAGAACAAATCTCAGAATCTGTGAAAAGACAAGTCTTGAAAATGTCTTTACTGATTGTCTCCATTTGAACTATTTCTAAGCTGGCAAACATTTAAGTCAGTGAATGTGCAAAGCTGATGGAGACGTACCTCAGTACACTTGCATCTGTAAGTTTTATCTTGATAAAAATGATAAAAATGTGAAGAAGGCACTGTACTTTTTGCAGGACCTTGCAGAATGCATATGATTCATGTAAAAATGATCTAGTTTACTGAATATACACTTCTGTAAGGAACTACTCTGCTCTCTATACTTGCATGATAAAAAACACATTAATTTGAAGAGTGCAGACTGTTTTCCTCTAGTAATTTGCATGGTGGCTGGCAAACAACTGAACAGATGTGTTATTAAAGATGTGTCTTATTGTAACATTGCCACCTATCGACTTGTCAAAGTGCTTTCATGTTTCTTTTTTTGTTTTTTTTAAGGAACAGCTCTTTCAACCCATTAATATTTGGAGGACGGGTTCTTCAGAACTCGAAAGATTGTACAATCCCCACGGACAATGCAGACAAGAAAAGACAAAGCAATCAAACAGGACTTTTTGCAGCAATTGGACAGATAATGGACAGCCAAGGCCGGCACCCGGGAAGAAAAAGCGCACATTTTGTTGTCTCTGAAGAGGTTATCTTAGGTTAAATTGATTCTGAGTGAAAGAACCTGGAATATAATTTTGTCCATTATCTTAGACTCTTTTCTCCCCACTCTCATTAACACCTGTGGATGACAGATGAGACTTGTAGTTTCCAGATAAAGGAGTGAGGATTCCCTCTGTTTTGTAAAGCTTTGTGCAGTTTGTGTTTGACAGAGGACTTTATCATTACAGTCTCTCACTGGCATGCACATGCTTAGACATTACTATGCTAAGTTGTTATCCAGTTGGGCATAAATAGTCACTAGAAGGAAGAGAGCAGTTAACTTAAACACTCCCTGATATACTGCTGTGTTAAAACCATATTTTAGTTCCACATTTTTACATTTCACTCTTTAAAGATATTCCAAAGCATCCAGTTTCTCACCAGATTAGAAAAATAAAAAAGTGTAACTTCAAGTAAAAGAACAAACAATTAATTGTGCAACAAAAATTAAGCAGAAATGCAGAAGGAAGTTCTGTGATTTTGTTGGTTTCAGGGATTCCAACAGTGAGATAACAGCAACAGTCTCAGAGAAAAATGCGATGCTTTCAATCAAACTATGATTGATGTCAAGTTTGTCATTCTGCGGGGAGAATTATTTATAAGTGAAAACCACCCAGGACTGCTGTCGATCTTCCCTGTAGTAAAGGACACAACCGGTGCACCCTGCTTTTAGACCATGCAATGCTCAGAGAAACTGCTAAAAATCCAAGAGCTGTATTTTAGCCTCTCGAGGCCTTGGTGAGTATGTTGAAATATTAATGCCACAGGCAGTACTACTAGAGAAATACTTAGGAATCTTTAATTTTTGAGAAATTGCCAACAGAAGAACAGGACAGGCTTAACAGACTTAACGATGTCAATGTATTTCACTGGGATTTTTTTTGTTAAAGGAAAACCAAAATTAGTGATTAATTATGATGCAGAAGGAACTACTACTCCCATTGGAAGAACCGCTCTCATTAAAAAACAACCAATCAGAGCCAGGAGAAGGGTCTTAGCGCTGTCAATCAACCTCATGTACTTGTTGCCACATGCAGTAGTGTTGGGGAAACAGCTTATCATTACAGGAAAACTGTATATTTATCGTTTATTGGTGATCATGCTAACTCTGTTTAGTAGAAGTTTTAGATCAATAAACATAATGTACATGATGCTTTTGTTGTCATGGTTTGTGGTTTGAGCCAAACGCTGAATAGGAGGTAGAAGGTGAAGTGCAGCAGAAAACATAAAACTTACACTAAGGCTAATGGGGATCAATGGCATCTATTTTCCATTTTGTTCTTTACAGAGCAAAACTGCGAGTCCTGCAAGCTGATATTAGCTGGTTAATTACCCAGACTATTGTCCTAAACCTGCAGTATGTAACTTTTATTTTAAAAAAGTGTTTTACATTGTTTTTAAAACTATCAGACAGCTAATCTGTGAAAAAATTGATCCCCGCTGTTTTCTCCTATGTTTCTGCTGTCATCTACAGAAATACACTGCTCTGTCAGAAACAATCAGAGTGTGTCTTAGCGCTGTCAATCAGGATTGCGTACATGCTGTTCACACCCTCACCCTTGCTCGGTTCCCCTGAATGGAGCCTGCCACGAACGTTAAGGCTAGCAGGTGTTTACTCCATATTTTATTTTAATCATCCAGTGGAGCTCTGCTACACTCAGATGAGATCAAAATGTAACTTTTGCTGCTTTTACCAGCTGTACCAAAGCAGAGCAATGGTACAGCTGGTATGCTAAAGTTGTACCATATGGTTTCTTTTGGGTTTTTTGGGGGTTTTATGGACTGAACAAACTTGACGAGATGAGCAAAGATTGATAAGTTTGAAGTTTTATAACTTAACCCTGCTTTAATCTTCTTGGAAAGTTTATCCCTGACCTGTCTGCTGTGTTTCTTGGTCTTAATGATGTTGTTTGTTCACTAATGTTCTTTAAAAAAAATTCCCTGAGGTCTTCAGAAGAATTTATACTGAAATTATTCTGAGCACTGGGCTTTATTCACTAATTAGGGGACTTCTGAAAAAGACTTTCACTTCTTTATTCTGAAAAAAAAAAAGTTTAAAAAACATGCATCTTTTTTTTTTCAATTCACCTTTGTGTACCACTCTGTGTGGGACTATCAAATGTATTCCCAATAAAATGCATTAACGTTTAAGCTTTTAATTTATATGTGGAAAAATTTAAGTGGTATGAATACTTTTAAAAGGCACTGTATAGCACATGGTGAAACATTCTTTTTCACCAAGAAAAATAGAGAAATAACGAGATGAATTTTACATCGAACAGTTTCCTCTTGTTTGTTTCCTTCATCAAAGAAGATAAATTATTTATCTTCATCTTCAGGCCCTATATGAGGAGGATTTCTCAGATGCATGTAGCTGCAGACAGGAAGCAGAAAACAGAGATCTGTTTCTAGTTAAATTCCTGATTAATTAATTTCCTTCAGCAAACAGCAGACTGGAGTTTTATTCCTCTTTGGTGTTTAAGCTCAGTTTAACTTTTCTGTCACATGTTCTTGTGCAGTTGCACTAGAAACCATCTGGATAAACTACATTTCATGTTTTTGGATTATGCTAAATCAAATGTCTAATTTTAAATTTGTGGCTCCATGCAATCTTCATTCTGAGGATCCCTTCGGCCGCATCACTTTGAGAAATTGTTTCCATGCTTTGTGGAGACAAACATCATTATAAGGCAAAGCATGAAAAGCTAAATAAACACTTGTGTCTTGCTTTTGTGTGTTTGGCACACCGCAACATAAATTTCCATTTTGCTGTTGCTTTCCAAAAACAAGCCCAACGATAGCTCATGCATTTTCTTAATGCTCAGTTTGGCTCCGAAGCCTCAGCTGTAATTATAGACAAAGCACTGACAAATGTGCAACTCTGCTCAGCTGAACTGACCAGTGTTTACTTTGGTCTGACTCCTAAAATATTTACAGCCAATGAATATGAAAGCAGGCAGACAGGTCCATTCTTTCTGCCCCCGTGTTGAGAAGACTTGCAGTCGCGTAAAACCTTATCAGTGACAGGGAAAAACACAGCGAGGTTATGGTCAAATGTAAAGTAGTGCAGGGTGCTTAATGTTGGGACATCGGTCTATGTCACAGCTCTCGCAAGAGAGGAATTGTGTGCAAGGCTGTGCTATCTGGAGAGGATCCAGCGATGTCAGCAGGGTGAGAACAGGCTCATTTACCTCAAGTCAGCGGCTGCCTGATTTCACAAGGCCTCACTTAAAGCTCTGCAAAAGCATCACTCTGTCGGGTCTTACAGCCGACCAATTAGTAGGCAGGCGTTAGAATCATGGATGTATTGAAGGATGGATGAAAAGTAAATAAAAAATTTACAAAGCACTGAAGGAAAATAACTTCTTTATTTATTTTTTTTTCTTTGGTTGATTTAAATTCAAGTTGAGTTCACCAGCAAAAATTTGCCTTTGTTGCATCACGCGCTCAAGATAGATAATACATGTTCTCAGATTTCAGAATTTATCCTCTTCACTCATGATGTTTTATTCATGTTGTGGCTGTCACTTGTCTGCCAAACCTCACCCTCTTTCAAACAAATCTTTGCAACAGTGCTGGTGTCTCGCTCGAAGGGATTGCACTATTATCACGCAGAAATATGTCCTGTTGTCATGCAGATGTCATGATTTACACCCACTGCAAGGAGCAAGGTAATGTACGTATGAGTGCGAAGCCAACTGATGTTGTGGCTTTTCATTTCGCTCATAAGTTTTCTTCAGCTTTTATTTTAATTTGATTTTGGAAAGGATTCAGACAGACTTCAAACACGTATTTCATGTCAAAATTCTAAACTTTTCCAAGTTTCTGGAGTTCTCAAGTCTACTTTGAAGCTTTGAAAAGAGAAATGACCTAATAGACAACATGAATTTGTCAAGTTTTAAATCAGTACTGCTAGGGCATGGACGGACAAATGCATCTTTGAGAAAATGCATCAGAAAATATAAAAATTCAAATATATTTGCATGCTGAATTCCAATGCTTATTTTATTCAGATCTTATAAAAAAATAAAAGAGCTTTAAGTCTTCCAGATGATGCAGGAACCAAAACTAAAATGTTTCTTGGTTGTACAAAGAGTAACAGACCGAAAACCTAGAATTGTTTAAAATGTTTGAAATAAAGTAGGTACTTTATTAACAAACTCCAATAGACTTTCAATCTTGCTACAAACAGTAATGCATTCATCCCTCGAAACATTTAAAGAGGCTGAATATAAGAAGTTTCCATCCATGCTATGATGGACTGTGAGTGCCTGTGCATTAAAATTTAACAACTCGCGGAACATAATTTTGTCAAATTTTACAGCCCGAGACCTTTCGTCATTGCTTTCGCTATCCAGGCTGCATCCTAATTACAATACGACATAAGCCACTAATTTGTCTGACATATTCTGTAAAATAGAGAAGACAGACTCAATCATGCAGTCACACAGAAATCCTTCAGCATTTGTATGTTTGTGCCGTACTCCAGTCCACTATTATTGTGCCGTTTGCTTTGCAGAGATGGCCACATGGAACAATCTATGAATTCTAATTTGCAGACTAATTGTGTCTGTGCTGTGGGAAAGCTTTTCCCTGAGTAAGTAGTTCAGGAGCGCAGAAATGGGCTGGTCAATTATTACAATTCCTGTGTGATTATGGCAAGTTTGGTTTTAAGTGGCTGTAATCATAATCTCTTTGAGGCTGGCAGTTTTATCTCCACTACCTCTTTGTGTGTTTATAGGATTTCAAGTAAATAAAGCATTATATTGTTGCATATTATCAGAATTGTGCTTAACTAAACAGAGTTACAGCCTGCTATTGAATGCTGTTGTTTTTGTGTGGGCAACTAAATTAAGCATGACAGAGCTCCTGGGAAATTTCCCTTCCCTGTTTCCATTGGAACCATTTGAATGCAAGATAGACTTTTTGTGAACCACAGAGTCAAATGCAGTGAGCATCTGCATTTTAATAGTGCATTATTGCTCCTTACTGAACCGGGGATTGGCGAAAGGCACCAGTGTATCACAAAGCGGCCATTCAGTGTTGACTCACTCAATTATAAATGATAAAATTACAAAAAATATTTGTATCTGGTCTGGAACCATTTTTCTTCAGGCTTTCTGAAGGTTTGCTCATTTTCCGTCCGGTTGCTTGCCTTTTTATTGTTTTATCTGTATTGACAATGTTCTTGCCTCAAAAGGATTAGGAAAAGCAATTTGCAGTAAGGGTGGTCTAGCCTAAATTTTCACTCCACATCTTCGAGTTTTATTAAAATTCGCATTTGTCAGGTTGTTATTGTGACATTTGCAATAGTTACACACATCAGTGTTCTATGTGTTATTTAATCACTTTTAAGCAGCTTTCATCTGGCACATGCTCAGTTTCTTTCTTTTATATATTTAGCATAAAAGAGAGAGACTTGTGTCTCTATTCCTTCAGTTGCTTCTGCTTCACTTTGCATCCATGTCCTCCAGCTAAATGGTGATAATAAGATCAAACTAAAAATCAGACGGAAACTTTCAGTTTCTGTCTCCAGGAAGCCTGAAGTAAGAAGAAACTGACTTCTTTTTATCAGGATTCACATTTTTTGTCAAAAACCCTAATTAATGAACAATACACTCCATTTTTAAGCGTGTTGCTGTTATAAATGTAGCAACAAACTTTGTTGTAGTTCACTAGATGAGTTATTAAAGAACATGCCACTTCATCATCCTCCTACCACTTCCTATCGTCTTCTTCATTTTTCTGCCAGTAGTAACATCTAGTTATTAATCATGACTAACGTGAGAAGCGTTTCCTTTGCGGGTTTGCAAAAAATACTAATTTCGATACAGCCGAAAAACCACCTAGTGCAAAAACAAATTTTTGATAGAAATTTGTTTCTATCAAACAAATATATTTTTGTAATTCCAATTTATGCATTTTTATTGTGAATGGATATTGATGAATGGATGAAGCATAAAATTGAAGATTAGATTTGGATTTCCATTTAAAATTAAGTTAAAATGTAGATTTAAATCAGATTTTAGGGTTTTTAAGTTTGAAATTAAGCAAAGTGTTAAGGTTTTTATAATTTTTTTCTTGGTTCTGTAGCTGTTTGGATTGTGTTGTATGTGCTGCTGTGAAAATAAACTTATCTTGCCTTTTTTGTAAAAAAAAAAAAAAAAAATAAAAAATCACTTTCTCAACTTGAAGCACCGTATTCTCTGTAATTAATATATGCTAAAAATCTGAACACATTAAATATGCTCTTTAGTGTTTGAATGCATTTCATAAACTTCAACAACTTCAAACAGACAAACTTTTCTATGTTATGAAGCTTTTCCATGAGTTTGGTTTTCGCTTTCTTTTTTAATGAGAAATTGGGGATTCCATATTTTGTAATACTGTTTTAAAATATTCTACTTAATCATTCATGTTGTCAATTATGTGCAAAGCTACAGTCCATCTTCTTAAATCCAAGCAGGATTTTTTTTCCTCTCTTAAACAGGCAACTGATTTCCGAATAACAGCTATAAAACATAGAGCCTGTGCATAAATAAATAACAGACACAGTAAACAAGTCACTGCTGGCTTAAAGCAACTAAAGAGAGATGCATTTTTTCCAGGAGCTGCTTGGGGGCTAACGGCTAACATTTCAGTAAATATTGACCTCATACATTTTTTATGCTACAAAAATATGTATCTTTATTTAGCATCTGAGTATCTACTTCTGTACAATAAGGGTTGGACTGTAGAGTGGTAAATTGAATAATAAAATGAAATGCATATTTATAGACAAACATGCAGAAAATTTCTGTTGTAATATGGCATCATTATTGATCCAATATTATAACATATGAGAAAAAATGCAGTTTCAGAGTGCGAACCGGGTTCTTGTGGTGCAGTGCTTGCTTGATACGTGAGCCACTGACTTGATGACAGGACCAGCATCTCAGCAGTTTTTCCAAAGGTCACTGTGCCGTCCTTGTGACTGGCACAGACTTTACTAAAGTATATTGCTCTTAGGTTCTTAGGTATGGGCATGTTTGATCCCCTTTGGAACAAAAAGGCTCTTGGATTTTGTCCAGGTGGTTGTTGTTGTTTTAAATGCTTTTTTTCCAGGCTTGAAAACACAGCTTCTACATTGTACATTCACTTAGTAATTGATTTTTTGCTGCTTCAGAGGATAATAACAGCAATGTTTGCAGTCAGAAGCTGCTACCTAATTGTCTTTTCCAGATTTAGAATCCCTTCTCAAAATATATGCACCATCTCTGAGTATTTGAGTGTGTTATACCTTTACATATATAATTGCTCTGCCCACTTGCTCCTCTGAGACTCTGCTAATACCATGTGTGGCTATGATGTAGTGATCCTTAAGGAGTAGATACCAACAAATCAAATGAAACTTAAGTGCCCTTAAAGACAATAAAGAGAACAAGCATAGAGCCATCTCAGAATCTCAATCTCCATCCAATCTAAATAAATCTATGACTGACCATTCATGAAAATAGGAAGTCTCTATTATGGCCATTTGACAAAGTGGATGCTTGCCTGAATTCATTAATCCCAGAGGTTTTTCTTTAAGAATACAGATGAACTCTAGGGCTGGGAGTGTCCAAAGAAACTCACAGAAAGTTTTCATTTTTAGTATGATTAGCATTTAATTCCAGCACTGCACTGAATGTTGAGTACTAAAAAATGTTTCTTTGCATGAGTTTTGTTCATAAATCAAATGCACCGCACACCTTAATGTCTGAAAACTTAAATGTGTGAAACATGAAAAAAATTAAACATAATCAGCGTTACCATTTTTCCCAAACCACACAGGTAGTTTAAATAGTTTCTACAGATACACTTCCCTAAATATCCTTATTACAAGGTAACAGTGCTCCCAACTGTGCCACTGTGCAGTAAGTTTCTTATATCCTCATTCAAAATATTACTTAATAAACCTCCACAAAAATAGAAGTTATATTTTTACAAAAGAGGCAGAATTTCTTTTTGGTAAGACTAAGATTTGTGACAATAAACTTCCTAGAAATAAAAGCAAATTGTCATTTGAAAGACAAAATTTATTATAATGTGTTATCAAAACAAAGGCTCTCTTTCATGAAAAGAAAAATGCAATACAAATTGAAAAAATACACCACTTAGCAAGACAACACTTGCTAATGAAATGTACCAAAAACAGAGAACAAAATGACAAAGTGTTACTGAAAGTCCAACAGATTATGACATGATTAAAGAAGTGAGACTGACAGACAAGTCTTGCTACAAAGGGCTTCAGCTCCCTCTGTGTCAACATGTCACCATACTGAACACATTACCACATAAACGTTCACCTCATGAAAGCAAGTTGGAGCTGGAGACTTTGCTGTGATTACGTTGGTCTTTTTCTACTTTTATTTCTGGCTGTTCTGTATGCAACATCTGCAGCTCTTCTGCTTTGCTTTTACATATTTTTCTTGTTTTCTGACATGGAAATAAAAATAGCTGCAGTGAGCTACAAGCCTAAACATAATTGAAGAAGAATAATTGTAAAAGTCATCCATGCCCTGTCAGCCCTTTGAAACAATCTCAACATTCTCATCACATACAGAGACGGAAAAGGTGTTCAAAGTGGCACTGGTGTCATATTTAAAGCTAACTGTGTTGGTTTTAAGCACAGCTTGTGTGTCAGGGCTTTGGGTGAACTAATTGCTTCCAAACCAAGTTTTACAGCTCTCTGAGAGCTGTCAGAAGTGTCTGTGGTCTTCACAGACTGTTTCCTCGCCTGGTGCTCATGCTACTCCCTCCACAGGGCACTAAATTAATCTGTTGGTAGTGAATCACTGGGTTACCCACTTCCTGGCACAGGTTCACTCTAATATTTAGTTCAACATAGGTTGCCTGACGGCAAGAGATATGCTAATTCAATACCCTCTTTTTACACATCATAAATAAGAGTACCCTCCAAACCTGGATTTATAGGATCACCACCGCCCGTCTGCAGGACGATTTCTGCAATTTTCTAAACATCCAGCATAGATATTGCTCCAACATTTCAACATAGGTTTGAAGGACATTGTGTGTCACGCTGCATGCACAAACTCATCCGTGACTAACAAAGCAAAATCCCAAAACATCTGGAAGGAACAAACCATATTCTCCATGCCCCCGTGATGTATAGCCGTTTTCAGCTCATCTACTTAATAAATGAAAGCATAAGAAAGAGAGTTGCGGAGGATGATTATTTTTGGGGCTCCTTTATAGCTCTGCCCCTTCTCACTGCCTGCGCAGTGTGATTTGTAGAGAGATTGAAATGAGGCTGGCTGGTCGAGCAGAGACCGGCTCTTGATTTACACACACTGTTAAATCACACAGACAGCCGGCTGCCGACACTGCCCACCTCCCCGCCTCAAATGCACATCTATCTCCACGCAAGAGCTCCTTCTGATTCCCAGCCTTATGGTACAGATAACATACAACCCAGAGTCCCAGACACAGACTGCTGTTGACAGTGTGGGAGGGGAACATCTGGCGGTAAACGGTTTGCGTTCAACTCGAGGTTTCTCAAGAGGATACCGCTGCAAACGTCAAAGACAAAATGTGTGACAGAAAACCAGAGAAGTTCAAAAGAAGGATTTACCTGTGGTGAAAGAGATGAATCCAAGAGTGGGTTTTTCTTTTTAATATTAGAAAACTTTTCAATTTTCTTTGGTTAAAGCATACAAATAAAAAGATCATGAGAATAAAAAAGCAATGAAACTTATATTTTACTACATACTGGACAATTTTTTTCTTTGCTTATTGAGATGGAACTTAACAAAAGTATTAGAACATAATATCACTAGTATATAATAATAGTAAATGATTGTAAAATTTAGCTAATTTGAAATCAGCATTGTCTCATTCTTTTTTACCCAGTTTTACATGAACTAAGATTTATGTTTAAAAAATGACTATAAGACACTTATATATTTTTTTCTAGCAAAACAAAGATAGAAAGTTACATTTGATGAATAGATACTAAATATAATGAGCCCCATACATCATCCACAACAATAAAGTTCTTCCACATAATGCATGTTTGCGAGACGAGGTGTGCTTCATAATTTGAGTACATTTTCTTGTTGTGAATTATGTATGCAAACTTTGGCTTGCACACATTTGCACATGAAAAAAAAAAACACAGTAGCCCCTTGGTGAATCATCCTGAAACAGGTACACAGACAGACTTTCTGATTGCTCAGTAAACATTTTTGCTTCTGAATAAAGAATCAGTGGACTGCTGCAGATAATAATTGAGTAGTGAACAGCCACATGAATGCCAGCAATAATGGCTTGTACACACAAAACAGTAAGGATGACTCAACTCGTTAAACTGCAGTTTGGCATTGACACACGACTTATTAACTGTACTGTGCAAACAACGAAGGAGCACAAGACCGGCTTTTCAATTATTTCTGTGCTATTCAGTTTGGGAAACAAACAACAGCTCATCTTGTCAAAAAGCAACAAAGAGGAGGAAGACTGTTTGCTGGACCAAATTTTAGACCGGATTATTATAACTAAACATGCATTGTGAAGTTTGTAAGGAAATGAAGAGGAGAAAAAAAAAAAACTTGCTCAAAACTCAAGAATCAAGAATTACCAGGACAGTAAAGCTGCAGAATAACATTAAATTTATATCTACTTAACAAATTAAATAGAATCATTTAAATTAATTATTCTCTTTAACTCTGTTTTAAACTTCTAAAATTGAAATGTAAAGAAATATAGTTCAAAATGGGTGGTGAGTAAAATTAACACTTGTCTCATTCATTTGCCTGAGCTCACTGTTTCAGCTTTGTGCTGCAAATGCTCTCTTAGTTTTGTCTGATTCAGTTTTGGGTGCATTTTCCAGACGTCTGAAGGTGGAACATGTGTCAGTTCAAATTGTTAGTGGTGTGAAAAAGTGTTTGGCCCCTTCTTGGTTTCCTATTTGTTTGCATGTTTGTCACACTTCAGTGTTTCGAAAAGTCAAACCAATTTCAACATTATTCAAGGAGAACACAAGTAAACACAAAATGCAGTTTTTAAATTAAGATGTTTATTTTTAAGGTAAGAAAAAAATGTAAACCTATATGATCCTGCGTGGAAAAGTGACTGTTAAAAGATAAATTAACTGTGGTTTATCATATATCATGAGTTCACTGTCTGTAGCCATACCCATGTCTGACTACTGCCAATCAATACATCACTTAAACTGAACCTGCCTGAGAAAGTCAAGAAAACCAAAAGATCCTCAAAAGCTAGACATCATGCAGGGATCCAAAGAAATTAAGAAACAAATGAGAAAGAAATCGAGATCTGTCAGTTGGGTTCTGTGTCCCAGAGATATAGCTCCTTTAGTGCAAAATTAAGAATCATCCCAACAACAAAAGACAAAAATCTTGTGAAGAAGCCATAGCTTCAAAAATACAACAAATGGAAAATGCAGTTTTTATATGCACTCAGGAAAGAATTATCTAAATGTTTGTCCTCTGGCCTGAATAAACTAGAATTGAAGCCTTCAGTCAAAATTATGATGTCTACCAGTGTGCTGTTTTGCACACTGGTGGACAATATTAACGTGCAAAATAAAACACAGGCTTCAGACTTGCTCTACATCCACTCAAACATAAAATACCCATTCACAAACAATTCCTGTCATACAATTCATAATCACCATCCGAGCCTCCAATTACTCCTATTACTCTGTCCATTAATCAGACTGACAGAGAGTGGGAAAACAAGTGTTTAAGACTGTTGTATTTACACATAGGAATCTGAACTTCCTCCCTGAGTTCATAAGAACATATTCTGATGCCAACATGTGTGATGAATCAAACCGAATGCTCTAAGCCTGACTAATTGTCACCTGCTCAAATAAATGTTGTGGAGAGAGTAGGTCCAAGATGTTAATAATTTTACTTGACGTCTGCATCAGACTCTGAATTTGGGTTTTTGATTTAATGGCGAGGCTTCTAAGCCACCTAGTATTGCCAATTTCTCAAAATGGACTCGATGGTTGCCATGTAAAATGATTTACATTATTGTTTTAGAAACGGCAAATAATCGGTGTCGCCTACGAAAATGAATACTATCGATGTGCACAAATATGTTTAAAAATGTGATGGAACAGCTGCATATTGCTGCAGGACTTTGGTCACTGATTGATATAGAGTCCAAAAATAGTTTGACATTTTTCACAGTGTTAATCTGTAGTTTATAGGAGTCGTACCAATCTACAAACATATCTACAGCAGCTTTATGACTGTTGAGACTAAAGTAAAGCAGCCTCAACTTTGGCATTATTTTTTAAATCAAACTAAATCCATCCATTCACCAATTTTCAATACTCGCTTATCATTGCAGGTTTGTGGGGGTTTGGATGACGATCTCCAACATTCATTGGGTGAGTGGCGAGGTACGCTCTGGACAAGTATCATCACAGGGCAACAGTAACACCTGAGGATAATTTGGAGGGACAAATTAATCTAAGTGATAGAAAAGAACCCAAGCAACGGTGGGGAGAACATGAAAAAAACCACATCCAGATTCAAACACATTACTTTCTTGCAGCCATGTTAATATGCTACCAGCTAGTCCACTGTGCAGACCTTAAAATTAAAAGTTATTATTATTATGCATGCCTTATTTTAATCCTAAAACCCCATAGCAAATGGAAAAGAGCACCATAGTGGTTTTTTGTGGGCTTTTCGTGCCATTATTTTGAATTTATTTAGCAATGTTTGTAAACTTCAGCCTATATTTGTTGAGTATTGCTAACAGGTCTGTTGTTTAATGAGTCAGTAGTTTAAAAGTTAGGTAATCACTGCCCTGTTCAGTCGTCTACAATGAGCAACAGAAAAATAGCTCAACCTCAATTTGAAATTCCCAGCTGTGACACCACTTTGTTTTCTTGCCAGTGTTTGCTTCTCTTTGTCACATTTGAAGCAACAAATCCTCCCTCTTGCATCACAAAGCTGTGAAAATGACCTCATTTAGCAGAAGCCATATGCTAGATTAAAAGTTTGAAAATGTTTGCCTTTGATATAGAAGTATATTCTAAGTATATTCTATAAAGGTTTCAATCTGAGATGTGATCTTGTATGTTGAGGGAAATTTCTTAAAAAAAGTTGGAGCCATGCTCCTTTTTTAACTGCAGGCTTAGTTGTTGTAGATTATTATTACCTTGTGCCATGGCTGGCAAGAAGTACTTACTGGCAGATGAACTGAGGCTGATACTGGAGATTTTTCTCTCCTTAATCTTATTATTGCCCAAAAAATTAATAAATAAAATACAATTTTCTTCAGGCAGATATATGTTTCCTAAATAATTGTGTCAACCTTGGGTATCAGTGTAATATTAAATAGATTTTTCTTACAGTGACAGGAAACTGTGTTTAAAAAAAAGCAAGCTACTCATCCTGGGAATTTATGTTTACTCAAACCTCAGGGTAAATGTCAAGTGCAGGTTCAGTAAAGGTACATTTTTTATTGATTTACTTTGGTTGGTTATTAAATGGTGAATAAAAGTTTTCAGAAATTTGGTTAGAAGCTGTGACATGTGAAAGATGATACCTTTGCTTTACAAATTGCCTCTGAAGATGTATTAAAAGCCTCAAACTAATTAAATCTTCTGTTGCAGTGGCATAAATTCACACAGAAAAAAACATGAAAATACAGTTTATTCTTTACTAAGTCAATCTGCTTTGAGTGTTGTTCATCAGCCTTTCCATTTTCACAAGTGTTACTCACAAAATATTTTCTCTCTTTTGGGGGGTGAAATTTTCTCCAAACCACGCATGTGGTTGTGGGTGAAAACCAGATTAGACCAGCAGTTTCTGAAATGTCCAGACCAACAGCCAGGCCATGTTCACATTCTGATGCTTAAATTTTTTACCGGTTCAATAAAATAATCAGAATACAAGCGTAATTCCCCAAATCTGCCTTTAAAGTGAGGTGAGTAAACTTTAATCTGTGTAGACAGTCTCTGAATAGCATATCACAAGATTACATCATGTTACTATGAGGTTATTGATGTGACATTTGAGAAGAACGTACATCATTTTCTTGGCAGCGTCGCCTCTGTATGACACATAGTCCTGCACAGCTGGAAATCAAACTGTTTACTCCAGTGTCCAGTTGTTTACATGTCTTGCTTCTTTAAAACCATATTTTTGCACACCAGAGAAATGCAAGGCAGATACACAATAATGTAATCGGGATATAAAAATTCCTGTAAAATAAATAGATCTGAATCTCTTTCACTGTAAACAGTTATTAATTAATTGATGAAAGGGTTAAGCAATATTTAATTAGTAATGAATGACTTCCTAGTTCTCTGTGGTACAAAAATGATGATCATTTTGCCCTTAACCAAACTTAAAAGTGGCAAAGACAAGAGAAAATGCTTGTTAAATAAGACAGATGTGTATTGATTGTCATACATCTACAGTTAAAATATTGACTAAAATGTTTAAATTAAATGAAACTGAATATACAAGCCCAGACGAGGACGCATATGTTGTTATCACATACACTAGAGCCAGATGGCAAGACAGATCTTAAAGAGTTTTCTGTCAAAGGAATGCTGCAATTAGTGTGACGTTATACTTATTAAAAAAGATTGGTTTATTTTGAGTTTTTACACATCCTTATTCAGGATGCTATTAATAGCAGCTGGAGTTGTAAACTTGAAATAGTCAAATTAGTAAAGTAAGAAACAGCTCTGCAGCAATGAAACTACATTAATCAACATATTTCACCCAGGTAATTTGTGCAGAGATCAAAGATTAAAAATAACAAGATGGCGTATTTCTTAGCTCAAAAAATAGGTATGCTCATTTAGGCGCTGGTGGTTACTTGGCAACTGTTTGATATGCTAATACTCAGGCACATAAAGATTTTCACACTTTGTTTTATGCATCAGGTAAATAATATATAATTAGTTAATTAGTGAGCGGTGGGCGGATGTGGTCACACAGCAAGGCTTTTTTTGTTCCTTTTGTTCTGACTTTTTTTCTTTGGAAAGTTGAGGTAAGATGATGACGACTGAAGCCTTTTATTTAGAGAATAGATTTAGGAAGGAAAATGTTGCTATTCATAAAATCTCTGGCAGAATACAAATAGCATTGACCATGCACAAGGTGAGTTTGAGAATTAAAACCTGTGAAACATTTTTTCACTTGACAAATAACCTCAAATAAAATATAACCTATTGACAAACTTTTAAATTCACCTGCATCTGCCAGCTCTGACGTTCTTACCGTGTTTCTGTCGCATTGGGTGCTTCTCCCCCCAGCCTCATCCTTCATCTTGTTACCTTCCCGTCTCTAATTAAAGTCCATGTGTCGAATTGTGGAGGAGTTTTCAAACAGAGCGATTAAAACCCTACAAGGTTATCTGGGTGTCAGCCCTAAAAAGTGGTTGCGTCTCAGAAGAAACCTCACTTGCGTGTTTGATGTAAAGACCTCACCTACACAGCCTTCTGTGATTTGGAAAATATACGGCTCATCAAGGCATGAGGTAGCTGATTGCCTCCTTTATCTTCACTATTTTATCAGCTTGGCAACTTGGCAGCTTAATAGATTCCTCCTACTCATTGTCTAACACGGTTTCAGAATTTATGGTTTAATAAGCTTATAAATAATCCTGCTTGTGTCCACAGACACAGAGAAGGTGAGGAAATGTCACCACATGGCAGTCGATACCGAGGCAGGCTGTGTGATGGCGGGCAAATGCCCCTGCCCGTCCGGTAGCTTGGCTAAGCATTTTCCCAGAAAACATCTTTAAAGAGGGGCCATTTAAGTTCAGGGAGCTTGTGACTCATTCTCCCTCTGTTCTCACCTGAGTCAGGCTAAGCTGGCTGCTTATGTGGGGGAAAAAAGTTATTTGTTGTGGCTTCTGTAAACACCAGAAGCTGCAATTTTCTCCCTTTATATTGCACGACACTGCAAACTATCTCTGTGGAGGAGACCTTGGCAGTCTGGAAGTATAAATCACCACCATTTAAAACGAGCTGATACACTTTTGACCTTTTCACCCCTCATCAATATAGTTGCTATGGTGATCAGCAGCTTCCCAATACATCTCTATAATGAGGGTCAAACTGAGTACCATCAAATGCTCCCAACTTAGTATAAAAGTAAGGATATTTGTTTATTAATGAATATTTCTCTCTTGTCTTGTGACAATGCTTCTTTGCATTTAAAAATATGTTTATTTCTTTTTTAAAATTTGCCACATTTGTAAGGAAAATCCATCTGTGAGTTTAACAGCAGAGTGGAGTTTATGTGTTGCACCCATTAAAACTTGCCCACTCCCTTCTGCTAATATCAAAGAGCTTATTCTGCAATCGATTCTTTTTTTGATGTTGTTTATTGGATTGGATAATTTATTCTATTAACAAACAGGGGAATCAGCAGTGTGTGGGAGTTCAGTGCACAACCACACCAGCTTGGCACCTCCTCCTCAAGTTGCTGGTTGGTATTTTAAAGGCATATAGTGCCAATTTATAGCACAATCAAGTAACTATGTTGCCTTCAGTTGTTATAAAAATTGAGTACATATCAAACATGATTTAAAAGAAATTTGTCTAGCAAAATTGACGCCTTGAAATTGGGCCTTTGTCTCTTTAAGAAGCTCCTACGTGTTAAAGCAGGAGCTTTAAGAAGCTTGCTTTGTTAGCGCAAGCGTTTAAGCACCCTGAAAGACTGTCATGGGAGATTAAATAATTCCACAAACATGCAAGAAAGAATCAAAGCAACACTCCAAGGAATAACATTATAAGACGATGTAAAGCTCAAAAAAGTAGATCTTGCATTATACATCCCTTTAAAGAGGTGGAATTTGATGTATAATTTATATGAGTGCAGCTGGTTGGAGAATGTCATCTCACTATCTCATTGGTAGAGAGAGAGACTCTAAGGGGAACTAAACAAGTGTAACCTAAATAACGTTTAATTTGTTATTCATTACTAAAACAGCTGGGACTTTGTTACACTGTAAAGGTCTGTCAATGACCAAGAAAATTTTCATTAAGCCTTGAAATTGATGTACATATATATGCAGACATGAACACTTCACATGCTTACCTGAGATAATATGTTTAAGTTTCTTGAGGAACAAACGAAGTTATAAAAATGCTTTCTATAGCTGCAGTGGAAAAAGTAGGTCACTCCAATGTGAAGTAGAGAAAATCCAACCTCTGCATCTTTATCTCCTACCAACTTTAGCATGATGCATTTACTTGGCTCGGAATCGAAAAATCTAAAGTATATTCTTGCCAAGTTTGCTTTTCTTCAGAGCACCATACTCTGTATATATATTTATCTACAGAATAAAGAGACCCAATAATGCTGTGAACCAGACAATGCTGAATTCTGAAGTTGGTCAACTGAGTTAGATGAGAAAACATATATATTTATATATTTTATTTTCACATCACAATTTCAATTTTCCAGAGAAGGCACAGCTGGAAAATGTTAAAAATATCCAATAAAGTGCAACATTGCAAAGTCCAGAGTTAAAATAATGCAGTGTGGCTCAATTGTTTTATGAAAACCCTCATAGGAGAAAATTTTTTAGTCAAAATGTGAAGAGGTTTTAAAGCTTTGCAACAGTCAAGACAACAATTTGTCACATACCTGGTTTTTGTTTGTGTGAATATCACTTTTATGTCTGGTCATAATCTGTTAATTTCTCTGTGTTTGTTGTTTTTCGGTGTTGTTAGATTTTTTGTATATTTGCAGTTATTTCCTTTAGATCATAGTCAGGTTCTGTACTTTGATTCAAACTCATTTCCATCCTTTTTTAACTCCTGTTTAAATTAGCCCCAAAACACACCGGATCCGTGATTTATGCGGCAATTATAATTAATTAAAGTCAATGGAGCCTCACCGACTGCTAGCGATTCCCTGGAACTGCTTCTCCAATTGTCCGAACAAAATACATCCCAGATCTATTTTGATAGGAACTACAGAAATATCATGAGTGAGACAGGAAGTACGGCATGACAGCAACATGAAACACATCTGCTTTGAGGAAAAATACAAACTAAAATATTTTATTTACAAAAAGAGTAGTGTACTTTCCCATTGTAGGACCTCAGACAAAACAAAACAGTGAAAACGCAATGCTGTTCAAGCAGCAACTGCAGTTTGTGTTTACACTGGCAGGATTTCGAGTTCATATTCTCCCATAAATATTTCCTCTTATGAGTTTGGTCATGCATTGAGTTGGAGCCTGGGTGTCAAGGAAAAATCTGATCAAATTGTGAAAAGTCCGAAGTATGTTTTGGACCTTATGTTGCGTTCCAGTTGTGCATGGAATCGGGATGCCCGCCGAAAACAGATTTTCCACTGGGAAACAGGGATCAACTCTGACTACACCCAGTTACGACTTGCAAAGCATACTTCGCGCTTCAATATGGTCACTAGTAGTAAGCTGTGGTGTAAACATATTTATTTTACAAAACACAAAGTGCATCTAAAATCAATTTTACATGTTGAGCCTCCAACTGCTTTCAGAAAGTGAGCTTAAAATGTTGTTTGTAAGAGGTACTGTAAAACAATGTCTATGGGCGTCGCCATGTTGAAATGCCAACTTTTTAACTAGAATGCTGTTACTTCAAAAATCAAACCCAGCGCAGAGTTCCGACTTCCGAGGGAACGTGAACGCAGCATAAATTCCCGCTCTTCCCTCTTTGCTTTTCTTGCCACACCTGTACCGCATATCCCCTGATTAGTTTTCCTGGTTCCTCCTGTCACTTCGCTTCTCAGTTCTGTAAGTTTTTTTTTTTTTTCTGCTTTTTGTTACAATGACTGATATGTTCTGTATTCAGTGTTACAACATAGTTGTTATGCGAACTTTCCAGACTTTTTCCTGACTTAAATTTTGAATAATTTAAAATTTTCACCCAATTTACAAACTAGAAATGCAAAAGTTGGAACCAGGATGGATGGTAGATATAATTTCATAATTTTTTTCAGTCTTTCCAGACTGGGAATAAACTATGTTTTAAATTGGTTCACAATGAAGATTGGTGTTTATTAAATAATTTTTATTAGTATTGATTAATTCTAGTAACTCTGTTAATACTGTCATACTTTTAACATTTATGAATGCATCATTCTTCGTAACTCCTGTTTTTATCTGTATAAAGAATTCCAATCTAGTTTTGTTACCTTGACATAAAAACTTGATTTGCACAGATGGAAAGTTGCTCTTTCTCACAGCTCACCATGGTATTGGTCTCTCTCTTCAGTTGTTGGCAATCTGCCACTTCGCAGCTAGTTTTAAAATATTTCCACCTGTTTTCAGGAAGAACCTGCTTATAAAATAAAGGTCAAGAGACTCATTCTCTTTTTAATATCCTAAACAAATGTTTTCTCTGTTCACATTTGGCTTTTTATATGTAAAAATAAATCAGTTTGGCGATCAGGCAGCAGAAGTCACTACTCTTGCATACACACGGATACGTTTTTATGGGATTACTTCAGAGGGTTTATTAAAGACTGATTATGTGTCCTCAGGGCAGAGGGATCTTTTCTTAAAGGAGTAGCTGGTTCAGGACTATTGTGCAGTCCTTGAGAAATCTCAAAGACTGGCTTACTCTGCAGAAATAAGCTGATCCCGTATGAGATTTAAATCAGCAGCAATATGCTTTGCTGTTTTTACTCGGCTTTGCATTTCCTCCCAATGTTTACATGAAGGCTAATGATTGACAAGTGAGAAAATAGTTGTTGTTTTTTTAACTGTAAACCTGTTGGGCATATAAGTTATAAATAATATGCACCTCTTTTTCATCGCTGGAACATTTCTGTCAGCGAAATAATTTTGTTTTTGTGCAGCCAACACTTTTTCTTTTTGGGGAGGGAAAATAACCCTATTCTGGAGTTAGAGAATATTAGAGAAGAGTATAACATTTTAATGCAGGTCTTCAGGGACTATCATGTTTTATCCAAGTTTTATTGAAAGAACATATTGTCAGAGAGATGGCTCCATTGTTCTCATAATATAAAAGATTTTTTGTTGTCACTGGTTTTGATTTCTGTGTTACTTCAGCTTTATTTCTCATTGTAGGCTCTTGTGATTACTCAAGTTCTTTTAATTTCCAGATCTGTTTTTCTCTGTTCAGGCAACAGTTAAATTTTTTTCATGGGTTTTCTGTCTTCCCTGATTCATTATTCTCCATTTATTTATTAAAGATTCTTGGAGATTAAAACATCTTTTTCAGCAAGAAGGCGTTAACATGAACAACAAACCTCATAACTAAAGAAATACAACTGATATTTAGCACCAACAAGCAAACATTAAAACCCTGAGCAAAACAAAGAAACAGGAACGTCAAAAACAGTTACCAACATGGTAACTGTTTTGTTGTTCCACTAAACTTCCCCAGACATTTTCAAGTCTTTTAAATTATTCAATTAGGGATGTTTAAAGACCTACTACTGTCCCTTAGCTGTTCCTTATCCAGTAATTACCTCCACCTGCTTCACATTGCAGCCTCCACAGCATTGTTTACTCTGTCACTCTTTTGTCATGTCATCCTGTTGTTTCTTTTCTTCCAGTTGTTTCAGCAGTTTGTCTTCCTTCTTGATTTCCGTTGATCCGGTAAGTTCTCTGTTTTTGCTCCTTTTCGATATTACCCCCTTATTGTCTTTATTTTGAATTACTTAGTTCTTTAGTTATCAAACAAAATATAAACTAAGTAGAGATTTTTCATTTATAGTGTATTAATATAGCACATGACCACCTTCCTAAAATAACAACTTGAGTAATTTTTTGGTCAAAAATTATTTTGAAAGAGGTGGTGGTACATTTTGTTTTTAAATCCAAAATTAGTTTGGGCAAAAAACATGGACATTTACATTGTAATTTAGGAACAATTTCTGCATAATGTCAACAGCTAGATTATGAAAAAGGGCTTCCAATATTATCTTTGGTATCTGTATAAATGCCACTTTGGCTATCTGGAGGTTTGTGGAAATAGTACAGTTACGCCCAGATTCATTCATGCATTCATTCATTCATTCACTCACTTATAAATTACTTTAAAAACCAAAGGCAACCAAAGGGCTGTACAGGTCAATAAGAAAATACAAATTTGACAAACAAAAAAATCACTAATAAAAGATATAAAAGAAGCCAGGACTGAGATGGCTACCTCCATTTACTGTTTTACAATCACTGCATGTCTCACTAATATTAAGTTCCATAGAGACAGAGGTAATGGTGTTCATGCACAGGTGCACCTGATCAAAAATTACATCTATCGGGATGCTGCCAGAATTGTATTATTAAAGTACTTTCTTTTTTTAAATCACGATCATTTATAGGTAAACTAGACTGATTGCGTCCTGCACTGATGGAGTCAAATGCAAGTTTGAAGTTTTAAAAGTGCTACATAATATAGAGCTTTCAAATAAAATCAAGCAAATCTCTCAAAATTCCTTAAGTTTTTTTTTTTCTACCTCTGGACTTCTTGTAATCCCTAAACTATCTTCATCATCATTGATCTCCCATAATTAGTTGTATGTTTTAGTGGATATTTGGCAATTACATTTTTAGATTCTATCTCTCAAATCATGTTAAGGGATTTCTTTTTCCTAAAAAAAAACCCCAAACAACTGTTTATTGATAAAAGTTAGTGAGGTCTTCATTTTTTATCAGCCTGAATACGTCAAAAACATGCCTCCTTTTTTTTAATAATATTGCCTCCAGACCAGGGTGCTGAACTCCCTGAGAGCTACCAACCTGCAACTTTTAGATGTATTTCTTCTCTTGCACACCTGGGGCAAATAAATGGCTTGTTAGCAGGCCTCTGCAGAGCTGAGTTACTACTAGATTATAGTGAAACAGCAAAAAAAAAAAAACTAATTCCAGAAACCGATATGCTCAGCTCAAAAACACCTACTTTAGGTTACAAATTTAAAGTAGTCAAAAGAACATGAGGCAATGCTCCAATTGAAGTTTGCAGCATGTTTACTTGACTTTGTACACATTACTTTTTGAAAGTATGTTGTTCTTATCTCCCCAAACTGATTGACTACAGATTTCTTACCATTTAGCTAAACCACAGACTGAAAGAGCTTAAAGAGTTTCCACATTTATTTAGTTATCAGAAAAATGTCATAAAATTTTAATCCTCACTGAAATTTTCAGTCGGGGCAGCATGAAAGGAAAAATATTAGTATGCAGGCCTTTCTCTAGATTTACGTTAACTTTATAAATAAAATATGGATGAAAGTTTTCTCTGGAGAAGGACATTCATAGAGGTGGAAGCTGTAGCCTGATGAAACTGTAGGGAAAAGAGAGGCCACATGCTAGCCTCTTCAACCTTCACTGACTCTAAGTTCAATATTGTGGAGGAAAAATTAAAACCCTTTTTTTCCCCTCTATTGACTTTATTATAAAACAAATGTTATAAAGCCTTGAAAAATGGTTTTCTACACCTATTTGGTTTCTTGTTCTTGAATTTGTTTAGTGGGGGTTGTTAAGTATTGGTTTTTAAGATATTTTAGCCTACTTCATGTTGTCAGATGGGTTCTAGTTAAACGCTTTGTCTGGCAGTAATTTAGATGAATTTTGACTTCAAAATGTGATTAATCAAAGTTTAATTCTTGTTTTAATGATGAAGAAATTACATTTTAACATGGAAACACATTTTGGAAAGATTTATTTCCCTTAACTGTAAGCATTACTACTTTTTGGATATACTCAGTTTCTTTGTCTGATATTAAAATTTCTTTCCTATGAAGTAATTGAGTACGATAAAAACTTACCAGAAACACAACTCTCAAGAAGCAAATGCTTTTTTTCCCACCATATCGCATGGCATAGAGCACAAACAGGACGCCCAATACATTGGCTGTGGTCAAAATTGTCTGAGAAAAAAAGTAGCACTTCATTAACACAGAACAGAATGCTTTTTTTTGTGACTTTGTGCCAAACGTCCAACAGGCCACTTTATGAATTTGTATTTGTCTCTGACATTGTGTTTTCTGCTGTGCACAGCTGCATTATTTTGGACCACTCTTTTCACATTAAGCACAGCCACAATAAGGGGCTTCATTTTCTCTTTTCCTGCAGAGATGAGAAAAATATCAGTTGTCTTAAGGGGATAAAAAAAAAGGTCGTTTATGTTTAAAAATGCCTCATTCTTATATCCATCTGCTATGAGTGTTCATGGGTTTTTCCTCTCATCAGCATAACGACTTTCCTTTTTATATCAGTTCTGCTTGATTTATAATACACAGATTAGTATTTCTGTGAGCGTGCTGCTGAGTCACTCTTTTAGTGGGGATCCCAGGGGATCTCTGATGGCCAGTGGTTCGTTGTGGTCTACGGACATCACAGCTATTCATTATTCTGCTCTCCTGCAGTACCATTTGTGGTGGATTTTTAAAAACTTGATTAATAATTACCAACCTGCTTTTCTTTGACGGCCATTGCCTCACTAGATGGAAGAGGCAAGGAGATTTTCTGGATTCCTCAGCATGCCAGCAGTACCCTCTGTGCTTCCTAATGGCCTTTTCTGTTTATATAAGTAATAACATCTGCTGTGGTGACAGCAAGCATTTTCTTCCCTACATACTGAGAACCAATAATGTGTACCAAGGCCTCGCCCCACCCCCTACAATAAACAGCACCCATTGCTCTTTGAATCTGGTCTTTCCCCTACATCTTTCTCTTCTCCGCCCCAGAAATCTCAGTGGTGCACTTTGATGTCCTTCCTCTTGTGTCTTTCCCTGCTGCGGATCTGCTTTTTCAGGCTCAAGTTTTTCTTTTTTCTTTTAATGTTGATCTGTTAATCTGCCCCCAAATAGAGAGAAGCCTTTTTTTCTTTCTGGGAGTTGTGCCCGATACCTAGGAAAAGATCTTAAAGTACACAGAAGTGTTTTAAATGCATTTAAGCTTGTAACTTTGACTGTGATCTCTGAGCAAATTTGTACAGGGTGGTGGTGTTTTTTGCTTTAAAAATATTCAAATGGAGGAGTCATTCTCACATATGGTCATTTGGTATTTAGCAATTGTTGGCCATTTAAACTCTACTGTGGTAAATTCACATCAAATTACATTCTGCTGTCAAAGTAATCCAAACGTGTACTTACTTTATCAAACTAAAAACACAAATTTGCATCTACTGCCTGTGCTACATTCAAAGTAGTAATCTCTACTTAAATCATCTAGTGGACATCTCCAGCCACTTTTTTAAAAATTATTTTTCATTTTTATTAGGTTAATGTAAATAAAAATTTAGGTAGTATGCGGTTATCTTTTGAATTTAGCTTAATTTTATATTTACCAGTCTTTTGCAGACCAGATTTATAACCTCATCCCACGAGATTAAGAATTACAACTAACATTTCTGAAAAAAGTAGGACAAACTTCAATAATAGTTGCTGCTGTTTTTTCTTATTCTTCCAAGTCACCAGTGTGTGCAAACTGGACAAATGCACCATACTCTTACTTCGTGAAGCCAAAAAGAGATGGGTTGTTTGGCTCCACTGTTTCCAGCACTGGAATCTGCAATCACAAACAGTTTCTTTAGTGAGGCACTTTTATCTCAAAATTGGCTTGTTTTAGTGTCATTATTGTGTTTTAAAATCAAGTTACAAGAAGCGACATAACAGGAAACTTAAATTTCTGTGGCATGTTGAAACTTTCAGCAGATGGGTTTGGCCTTTTAGAAATAAGTGGATGTTATCAAAGTTATAAAAGTTCAATTTACACACAGGTTTTCCTTCTTTGGCCTTTTACAGTCATCTTTCATGCATAATATTGTTTGCATTGCACATCTTCCCTCCTAACCTCCTAAAACTTCCTAATTTCTACAAAAAAAGTGGCTCATGTTTTTCTGTTTTTCTTTCCCAGAAAGGTCAGATCAGTCTGCTTAATGTAAGAGTTTGCTAAATTTGAAAAACACACACATCTGGGATAATGAAAGGTCATATAACCCCTGTTAAGAGCTTAAATCGAGATGTTTATTAGGTTTCATTCAAATGCTGAGGTATTTTGTGGGGGACACTTGATTATTTTCCAGATGGCCAAATTCAACAACAGCATTTTGTGCTGAGGAATGTTTCTCTATCCAAATGAAAATATTAAAATATTTCAGGTCAGATTCATGAACAAAGCCTTATTTTACAAAAGCTATGCCATAAAAAAAACAATCTATTCCCTCAGAATCCAATATTCAGTCTGTTTTGTTGTTTTTGTTTTGTTGTGTGAAAGATTCTGCAATAATGTCATAACTGTGAAAGTGTCTATTAGGTTGAGTCACACCATTTGAGCTAATCGGAGGCACACCATTATAGAACATAAAACACCTCATACAGGTTTTCCTGTTACTTTGTGTATATTAGTGAATCTTAACAATCTAGCCATCAGTGCCATCATACTGCTTTAAAATTAAATGTGTTCTCTGTGATGTGATGAACATATTTTAGTAAGAAATAAGATTTAAACTTTACAAAAATGCTGGCTAAAGCTAATAACAGTGTTATTATCCACTTATGATGAATAAATGACCCTAAGCATGCCGTTGTAGTAGGAACAAAGTGACTTAAGGTTGTTTGGTCATCACCAAGCCATGCACTGAGTCCCATACAACATTTTCAGTTTGAATGGTGGGAAAATTGCTCAGGTTTTACTGTAAGTTTTTAAAAAGGACCTTCACGTTACTTTAGTCAGCTATTCCAGCAATTGTTTATTTCATAGGAGGAGGAAATAGAATAAAAATGCTTTAAATGGGCCAGTGTCCTATTTGTTTGGCTGTTTAAAATCAGCAGCCTGTCACATGAATGAGTTATTCGACCTTTTAGAAGAAGCGATAATAATAATATAACATTTGGCACACTGTGAGTTGGGCTCAGATTTCTTTAATATTCGCAGAACAAGGCCACACTGCTCTTTCTAAATCTCTTTCCTATTCATTCAGAGCACATTTCTTCTTATATGTTGCATAAAAAAAGTTAAATGGCTCCACAGTTTGAAAATGAGAACAGGTCTTTACATAGTTCACAAAGTTCAATGGAAATTAAGGCTACAGTGAAATTTAAATAATCACTGACCTTTTAGTTCTGATTTGGTTTTCACCGATTTTTATAGTTTCTATGAATGGTAGACTATTTCTACTGGTGTCCAGTTGGCTTCCGGTGTTTTTTGAGGCAAATAGCTTTTTGTATAAAGCACATTTTGGGACCAGTTTGGTTCAAAGTGCCAAAACTCATTAAAAATCAAATCCACTTTATGACTGTGCAAATCTCCATCGGGCATCGTTTGCAGGCAGTTCCATGTTAGACATCTGGATAATCACAGCTGCAGCCTCATTATGAGGTACTTTGTAAGTGGCAAGTTTTCAGTATTACCACTTAACAGTCATAATCACTTAGTAATCAAAATGTTTAAAGGTTTTGCATTAAATAATGTCTGCAAAAATCACTCTCTCTGCTGAGGAACCCCACCGGACATTTTCACATTATAACCACAAACTTTTTAGTATTTAATTTTATTATTTTTGTTTGCACCTTTTTTGTTTCTTTTTTTTTTTTTTTTTGTGGAAGGGGTAACTCCAGAGGAGCTGCTGGGATCCATAACTCCCAGCAGAGAATTTGTCAATGGGAGTAAGGGTTATTATGAAAGAGTTGCATAAAGAAAGCTATTGCTGAAAGTAGGAATCTTTGCAAATTGCCACAAGCCGTGTAAAGCATTGACTCATCACTCCTTACTGACAAGACAAAGCCAAAAAAATATTTTTGTTTTTTTATTAATTTACTTAAAAATAACCTTAAACACAAATGTTAGTTTTTTACTAAAATTGAGAGCCTCAAACTGTGAAGTTATGGTAGGAAAAAAAAAGTCATGCTCAGTCTCAAAGCTTTCATTTCAGCTGAATCAGAGCTGAGAAGCCACACTCACATAGAAGTATGTCAGTGGAAGGACAATCACTCATCACGGTCCCTCTGTGAATTTGTCATCACATGATAGCCCCGCTAGCTGAGTCTAGCATGGTGATTTCTGCGTTCACTCCAAAGGTGACACACATCCAGTCATCATCCCATTGTTTCTCAGGAAAATGATATTCAATTAGCAGAACTATTGTATCCTTGTTTATGATGTGAAATGATGAGTTTATGCAGATTTGATCATCCAAATGGCATCCATGTAAACACTTGTTCTGATCATGTTATTCTGATTGTGGCAAATTGACCTCACTGTGCAGCAAGTCAACGACCCAAAACATGCAGCCAGAGCAACAATGAATGACTAAACAGATTTTTAGAACTAGACAGGGCCATTTTACCACACAAATATGCTTTATTTCAAATATTTGCAGTGTTACTGACCTTGAAGTGAAGAAGTATGAACAAAAAGTTTAGTCTCTGCATTTGCTAAGCTGGTAGAAACAGATGTTTAAAAGCAAAACTTGATTCTTTAAACACTGATTCAGTTTTTATGCCTGATTGATTCACAGATCAGAATTAACTCTAAAAAGACTAATGTGAAACACTTCTCAAGAACTACCGGGTGTTTTGTTCATTCCTGTAGACGGCTTCACTGTTCTTTCTTCAGTCCAGACTTATTTATACTCCTTCCTCACATCCATTTCTTCTCTAGTGAAGAGAATAGTCTAAATGACAGTGTGTTACTATGTTTATGATGGCATCTTGGACTTCAACTGCACAGTGATTAAAATGCTTCAGAGGGTCTTGAAATTTTATTGCTTGCTTGCTCACATTCCTATGTTTGAGTTTTATGACTAAAGCTATTGTCTGTAACTCTATTTATTCGTGGAGCTCTTTATCCCCTTTTAGGACATCCTATGATATTTGTGAAAATATGAATATGACTATATAATTCAACCAATAGACTAAATTCTACCGTAAATTTGATTCTACTTAATTTTAAATGGATATCAAAAAATGCTTTTTTTTTTTTTAAAAAAAAAGCTATCAACTTTTGGTGTCTTTTATTGAAACCATTTTATATTGACTTCATTTAGAAATTAGATTTTACTTCTGAATTTTGATACACAAGTCAACAAAATTTTTTATGCTGTATTTTTTATTCTTCTAGACAAGAGGAGTGACTTTGCTACGGTTAACATTGCTCAGAATTTGTAAAAGCTGCAGTTTTGGTAATAATCTTAACATAAGGAAAGCTTGAATAAACATCATTCTGAGTTGGAAATACTTTTCACGGATTTTCCTTTTGACTCCTGCCTTACTAATGCTTGTAGCTGTGACCTTTGAGACCTTTTGATTTATTTTGTGCTTCTATCTACAGTGAAGCTGTTGGATGAATATGATAAAAACTATTTTAATGGCATTTGTGTCATTAAAATATACTTAAAGCAAACTGCCAAGTTACAGATCGGGGAAAATATTTGTATGTATACAAAGAATGAAAATGAATTTTTATATTTGCATTGTAATTTAAGATTGTGAACAACTGCTTAGATTCCTCAAGGTTGGTATTTGGGCATCATCATGCTATTTTTCTTTCTGCTGTCTAAAGTAATAGGAATGTACTGAGTGACATTCATGACCTTGGAAAAAATATATATTAAAAGAGAAGTATTGAAGAAATGTATAAAAATATTTTTTAAGCATGACTCATCAGAATCCAGCTTGCAGTAAAAAAAATGTCTCTGTATTTTATGAGATATGTATGTATGTATGTATTTTTCACAGGATTTTGTTGGAGCCACAGATGTTTGAAGCAACTTATAGCTTTATTGCAAATTTCTTCTACATTGACTTTACATGTGACAGCAGGTAGTTGCCTCCATTTTCTATCATATTAATGCCATTGCAAATATAATGGAAATATATTTGCATCTCCAAAGCAAAATATAATTTTTTACAAGTAAATTTGAACAAAATCACCTATGGCACAGTTATTGGTAGCTCCAATGATTCATTTTTAAAATAACTTCAACTAAAATTATTCATACTTGAACACAAAAATAATTAACTAGACACAAAATCTAACTTTAGTGGCTATTTCCATCCCAAGACTAATGATACAGAAAATCTGTTCGATATGATGAATGGATGAGAATATAAGAATGATTCAAACATATAATAGCTGTTTCTGTAAGGTCCAACATTGTAATGGTTTACAGAAAATAAACAGCTATCCTATCAGTTTTACAAACTATGAAGATCACAGATCCAAATAACTTTGCGCTTGATGTTTTTGTTAAACACAATTAGTTTTTTCCCTTGGAATATCTTCCCACTGAAAACGTCTATTCAAAGTAAATGTGCTTTGGGGAATAGTGTAAGATTATAGTTTCAGGCAGTTTCACATGACAACAGGAGTAATTCAATGATTAATAAATTCACTTCTAGTGTTTGTTCTTCGTTCTCGGCTGCAGCAGTGGCTCAGATGTTTGACGTGGAGTAAGCTCCTTTCCAAATAGTTATTTTGGATGTTGATAAATATCTTTTTCATTATGGTGTAATTGATTTTACTGTCTGTTCTCCATTGTAAAGCATTACTCAATGTACAGTAATTCTCCTCTGAGGAGGGATGATGAAAATTACGCAGTCAATATTCAACTATTTGTTATAACAGAAGCAGGTTTAGAAACCAACCCTTTGAAATATGTATCTGTCAAGGAACAGCACAATATATTGATGAATAAAGTATGTAAAAAGTGAGAAAACAATGATGCAAAGGCATTCATACCCCATTAACATTTCCACTTCATGTTACAGCCTCAATGTCTATTGCATTTTAGTCAATTCAATTCAGTTTATTTATGTAGCACTTGATCAAAATATGTCATAATTCTTCAAAAAGTTTTTATCTAGAGAAATCTGACAGATTTCATCAAGTCAATGACTGGCAGCATTCGCTCCTCCTAGAAAAGGATTTATTGATGGTAGACAAATTGTTGACTACGGCTATCCCACATACTGTGCATGCATGACAGTGGAGAGGAAAAACTCCCCTTTAACAGGAAGAAACCTCCAGCAGAACCAGAACCTGGCTCAGTGTAAACAGCCATCTGCCACAACTCACTGAGAGTTTGAGAAGACAAAGCAGATACAAACACAGAAGAAAAAGAAAGCACTCCTACATTTGTTCTTCTGTGTTAAAGAAAAGTAAAGACTTAATGGCAAGAGAAGGAGACTGTTAAGTGATTGGCAGCGTTATCTCAGCTGATTCCCTCCTTCAGGAAAGTGTTGTAGTTGAACAGAACACCAGACCAGATGTAGCTTCTGTGGAGAGAGAAAAACTAACAGAAAACATAAAGTTAACAGCTGAAATAGCAGCAAATTGGAGAGAAGTAGTAGTAGAAGAAAAGTAGCAGAGAAGTAAAGAGGTCAGTTTCTGCTCCAGCAACCTAAGCCTAAAGCAGCATAACTAAAGAGAGAGCGCAAGATTTATATAAGTTTAGTACAAAGGGACTAACACAATCACATTGACAAACTGAGTGAAACAGCAGACCCGTATCTGAATTATGGTGCTTATAGCATAATAATACAGGCATGTTCCTAGATTGTCTTTTATAAACAATAACTAAGAATTAAAAAGTGACACAAAATAAAGAATAGGATGTAAAGCGAAAATAACAAAATGCTTTACACGTTTATTTCCAAACAAAACACTGAACTGTGGTGTGTATTCACAGCTTTTAATTCTCCACCCACCCGGAAGGGACATGTTAACAATGAAGGAAGGTGTTCTGGTCAGATGAGTCCACAGCTGAACTTTGTGGCCTAAAACCGAGGCACTGAGTGACACAAAACTAACACTGCACTGTTAGCAGAGGCCCTCTTTCCTGCTCTGAACATAGAGCTGCAATTAAATGTTTTACATTAAAATTATAAAACTGAACATCAAAGTTTGTATAACAATCCATTGGAAGATCTGTGGCAAGACTACAGAACTGATGTCCAGTAATTCTTTATCCAGACTTGCAGTTGTAATTGTAGTGAATGTTTCTTCAAACTTTGAGAAGGAAATTTTTTTTTTTTCATATTTTTAATTGTGAAAAATGTTTGCAACCACATTATTTTTCCTTAGCTTCATATTTCGGCAACACTTTGGTTTGGTATGTTGCATGAAATCACAATGGCTTCACATTGGATTAAACAGTCAAGATAACACTTCTTAAAATAGGGCTTTTGTACATCAATAAATTAAAAAATATCTTTTGTCGGGGGTGACATTTAGGTCAAGCTGTGAAGTCCCTGAAGCTACCAACTGTATTTATCTGGCTGTAGCAACCATCATTCCAGCTGCTTGCTGTGGGGAATATATTATCTGTGATTTGCCTCATTAAGCTGAAAAACGCCAAAGCTACTTTGTTCCTTCAACAACTCCTGATTCTTGAGCCACATCCACAGAAAAACCCAGGGCATTTTGGGATGAAATCCATTTGCTGTGGGCTTTATTGTAGCCAGACAGCAAAAGTCAAAGTAAGATTAAATGGCCAAGGTGAAGCATTCTTTTCAAACTGTCCTCCCTCACCGTCTGTTTCATTATTACCTGTGGCGAGGTTTTTTTTGTTGCGCCTCTCATCCTGAGGCTCAGCGCTGTTTCAGAGCAGACAGCTTTTCAGAATGAGTGACAGAGAGAAGTTGACCAAGTGAAAGGGGCAGAAATTACAATATGCTTCCTGTTGCAAGGTGAAGGAGTCCATTTAGAAGAAGGAAATAAAACATCTCTAGTATTTTTATATGCTGCATATTCTCCTTTAAGTTAAAGTTAAAATGTATTTCCAGTATTAAATGGATAGGGCAGTGAAACGGTTTGCTTTTTTTTCACTAAAATATTTCAGATTAATGAAAAAACTTTTATATCACTTAATGATAACCTGAAGCAATAAAAAAATTAAAGTGGGGGGTTCATTCGTGAAGAGAAAAAGGCTTTTTAATCCAACCTGGTCATTTATTAAAGAAGTGATTACTCCCTAAACCATTACTACCTAAGATTTACAGCAACAATGAGAAGCAGTCTCTGACCATCACATTAATACCACCAAATTTGACTGGCAAAATGTTTTTTTTTTTCTTTTTTGACATGGTTTATGCATCCCAAATGCATCAAGATGCACATTTTCAAAAAATTCCACTGTTGGATATTTTCCAGAAAGTCTTGGGAATCATCCTGAGGAAAGTGAAGTCTGCTGTGCTTAAATGCTTTTCTGGATTCTTTTGTGAACTCATGGATGATCGCTTTATTTGTTCATGGAGTAATTTTTGTAGAAATTGTAGTTTTTTGTCATTAATGGCCAGTAGCTCTTAGTTTCCTGGAGATCTGAAGCTTTAGAAATTGCTTTGCAATCCTTTACAGACTGATAAAAAAAATTGTGTTGCTTAAATTTATTTAGTTTTTTCTTTTTTAGATATTTTAGCCTACTTCAAATTGTCAGAACTGGTTTTTTTGTTGTTGTTTTTTGGTGATTTCTTGAGAAAATAATACCATCTGAGTGTGCCTGGTTTAACTGAAAATGTGGATTATCACAATTGATACATGATTTATCACGAAGGGCCATAACATTTTTACATATTGTCAAGTTTATTTGGATAGGTTCTTTCATTAAAATGAAAAGTGGATTATAAAACCACATTTTATATTGACTAAGCTTATATCTCATATTAAACTGTGTTTCATTTACATGTGGCAAAAGCAGAAGAAATCTGTGAGGAGGAAAATCCTTTTTTTCACAGCTCCGTATTTACATACATTTTATTTCCTCCACAGATATTACACTGAGAGAATATTATTTCAGATGGTTTACATATGAATGGGTTCCTGAGAAAATGCCCTGTAAGCATCACAGCGACTTATAAACCATCTGAATCTTTTATAGGTCAACAAGACCTGAGAGAAAACTTGCAGAATTGCTTGGATTTAAATGATAAATCTCATTGAACTGCTGGGTTGCTTGAATATTTAACACCTCTTCATAATTCACATTTTTATACAACACTTAACACCACTCTGAGCAGGCGCCTCTCGTTTCTGATGTCCATGGTTTCCCGTTGTGTCGACTAAGAGCTGCTGACCTGATTATAAGCAGGATCATATTGTAGCTGCGAGTCTCGGGCTTGATCTCCAGTCAGGGTCATACTTCATAGCCGTTGGTAATCCTCACAAACTGTGCATATGCGCGATAGCGAAATCTTCCGTGTCGCAGGGGCATGAAATGAAAACATGCATGGCTGGATGTGTGGGGAAGCTGTTTCATAATTATCCAGGCTGTAATTTGGTGATTAAGAGCGCTAAGATAAAGATTAATTGCATAAGTATTTTGACTGTAGAACAGATAATTGCCTCTTTTCAGCAAACTGTAAAACGATGTTGCTCGGAGCTGTTGTGTGTTTGGAGAGTATGCATGCAAACAAATTTAGAATGCATTAGATGAACTATGCCGAGAAACATCACTTGTATTTGCTTCACTCCTGCACAGGGGCATCTTGGTTTAAGAATAAGGAGTCTAAAACTTTGTGAAGTCCCAACTCATGCTGGGTTTTAGGATACTCCAGTAAAGATGAGCTTTAGGCACACACATCTCAGCAGCATCAAAGACCTCCCGCTGCTCCATCAAAAAAGTATGATATTTTCTTTTATAGAAGATGGTTGTTTCAAATCTTATCAGTTTTCCTCCAGACAGGAGAATCAATACTTGATGAGGATTCATTTTCTCTGCTGGTTTGTTCTCGTCACCTTCTAACATGCCTTCCCTGAAAAATACATTTGTGACTCGACTCTGTTGCCATTTAAGACTGCCGAAGGTCAAGCTGTGAATTTAAAGACACTGTTTGTCTTGCTGCCTTCTCCCAGGCAGCTTTGTCAGTGTTTATATCGTAGGTGTGGACAGGCAGGCTTTCCAATTTATTACATTTGAGAGGGGAAGAGATGACTCAAGAACCTGTTGGGAAGTCATTGTAAGAAAGCACAGAAAAATTTGAGCTACTTCTGAAGTTATTTGAAGCATTTATTTTCATCCTGTCAAAATGTAATTTGATGGAAAAAAAAAAACTATATTAAGGGAAAAGTTGACTAGCAAAAATGAATTGTGCCTTGCTAAATTATTCATTTCATCTTGAACTTTTCCATGTTTTATCCCATTTTGATTGTCATTCATTTTACTGGAATGATGCAAAAGACCAACATAAATCATTACATAATGGTGAAAGGAAACAATGCATAGTTTTGTTTCTTTTTAACTGATATGTAATCAGCCCACTTTGTAGAAACACTTTTAATGGGGCGTGTCTTCAGGAATTTTCAAGTTTTTCCTCAGATTCTTAATTGGATAATTAGACTTTAACTAGGCCATTATCTAGACTACTCAGTTGAAGATGAACCTCCCAGGCTCATGTCTTTGGCAGCCTCACAGATTTTCATCCAGCCTTGCTCTGTATTAAACTCAATCAGCTATGACCTGTAACAAAAAAAAAAGTAAACCCACAGTATGATGCTGCCACAACCATGTTTTACTGTTAGATTGGTGTATTTGGAGTAAAATGCAGTATTGTACTTCAAAAGTACTAAAGTTTACATATAAGCAAAATATACAATGTTTTGATCTCATATAACCAGAGAACCTCCCTCTACAGGCTTGCTGTGTCCCCTAGATTAAATTTATATTTAGGCAACTTTATATTTTGTCCGTTTGACATCATTTTAAAATATTTAATCAAATTTTATAATCACTTACTCAGTACTTGAGTAGTCTTTTTATGAAATATTTTGTTTAATTCTAGAGTAATTTCTTGGAAAGCTACTTTTTACTTGAGGAAAAATGTGTTAAAATATTGCTAATCTTGTTTGAGTGCCTATTCCTTGCTCGTTATTTAATATGAGGAATAAACCTAATCTTTCATTTCTATGTAGAAGTAGTGCTGACTATTTTTTTTTTTTTTTTTTTTTTTTTTTACATATTTAAAGAAAATCTTTGTCACAAATATTCATATACTGAGAAGTATGACCGGTCTTGCTAGACTCTGTAAATTTAAAGCTAACTGGAAATTAAAAACAGTATGAGTTTTTAAAATGTATCTGGTTTACATATATCACATGTTAACAATGTACTATTCCCACCCTATGTCACAGGTAAAATGACAAAAATAGATGGAAAAAATGGAAATCTTATTTTGGGAATAAAATTCCAAAACCTAAACAATCTATTTTTCATGCATCCGTATCCAAACATTGCAGTCTTACATTTTTATATTGTGCTTTTATAAACGATGTCAATGTGAACGATTTTATTCTCAGTTCGTTTGTTTTGCCGTTTGATCAAACTGAGTTATTCCAGCAACTCTATTTCTTTCGGTTCCACTTTCCAGCTCTGTCAGTTCTCAATCCAATCATCAGTTTTGACAACACTGCTTTTCTCCGCTCGTTTTTCCCCGAACCAATCAAAATTCAGTCTTTTTATTCCTCTGTGAGTTATCCAAAGCATCTCTGTCTTTTCTCAAGATACCTATAAATACAGGAGGGGACATACATTTTTCTGTTTTCAGGATTTATATGCATCTACTGCTAATCTATTAATGAGGAACATGGCAAGCAGATTCCTGCTTGTAGAAGTATTTGCAGGTATATAATGAACCCAGTACTTAAGGGCATTATATAGATTTAAGCAGGACCGTTGACGATGGCAGTTCTCCAACTTCAAAAATCTCAACAAGAGGTTGAAATGAACAAATTTTGTCACCAAAAAATGCAGTGTCCATATGAGACCCTTTATGGACAGAGATGGGTATATCCTGGGCTTCCTTTGGAAAATGGCTAACAGCTGGAGAAAAGCGTGCATCCCTCCAAATTGCACCTCCAGGCTGTTTAATAAGACTGAAGGAAGCAGGGAGTTTTTCAGGCTTTAGTTAAAATGTAAAATATGTTCTACTATCAAAGAGATTCCCAGGCAAAAGGATGGAGGATGGGAACAAGGACTCACAGGCAACAAAAATATTAAATTATATTTAAAAAATCAAATATCAAAGCAATTTTAATGTATCATGATAAACTAGTGCAATATTTTGTTAAACAATCAAAGCTGTGTGATTTTTGTTAGAAACGTTATTGCAGATTTGGAACCTTAGAAAGATCTTTCAGTAAAAGAAATATAGTTTCCAAGTTTTGTTTCTGTCAACAAGGACAGTATGTGAGTCACTGAGAAAGCTTTATGTATTTACCCAAGTTTCATAACTGGGAAGTTTTCTTTTGAGTACATGGCACTAGATGTTTATATTCTACTTTGAGATTAAAGCAGAAAAATATGGTTAATAAAAGAGAAATATTTTTGCCACGTACTTAACATTTTCAGTTTTGAATCTGTCAATAAAATTTCACTCCAGCATTGTTTTTATGAGTCTGTGAATCAACTCCATGTGCTGGTGAGCAAAACGTGCTGTAATTGTAATTGACACCTGGACTGCACTTTGGACCTCCATGCATTAAATTTTCTTAATTATTGCAAGATTTCCTCATGTTATGAATATAAAATAATATACTAAACACACCAGTTTCTGCTCCATAAAGTTTAGGAGTAGCAGTTAGTTTTTTAAATGCATCTCTTTATCTTAAATCTTTTTTTCTGTGAAATTTGTACAGATGTACTTCAGGAAAATTATCATTACTAATTTTTATGTTTACACTAATATCAGTTACATTTGTGTAGCACATCTGTTTCTGTCACTTGTAAAAACACTAAATACATTACGTTTTTAAATCCTTCCGCTGTTTAAATGTGAAAGGTTGATAAATTCAGCAGAACATATCACATTGTTTTAATATACCATTATTTTAAAAGAAGAATGTTTTCTTTTCATTGCAGCAGTTCTGTATAAACGATATTATCCAATAGTGCATTATAGTGGCTAAATTGCTGATGTTGTATCTTTACAAGCCAACAACACCGACAAGTAGTGCTGACTACAGCAGTCTTAATGTGAAATCCTGGTTTGTGCCACTTAATGTTGCCACCTTTCTGTAGCTGAGCCTTGCACAGATGGAAATGTTAGATCATCTCCTGCACTCTCAGGGTTTTAGCAAACACTATGCTTTAAATTACACACAAATATAGCCACAGGTGAGAGAAATTAATCCAAGTCCAGATCTGAACCATCTGGGGAAAATAGTACGGTCGATGACCAAAACTCTGCTTCTTTTGTGTGTGCAGTTTTGCTAGAGAGTAATAAAAATTCCCTTTGAGAGAAATGTATTCAGAGAAGACAACCAAACAGTCAAAAACTTCAGCTCTGACTCAACTGGTGGTGTGGGTGGGAAAAGAGCTTGTGAAAGAGCAAGATTTGTCATATCAAGACAAGACGTGTGCTTGGCTGTTTTTGTGGATTCACATCACTGCACCAAAGTATCTATTTTGTCCTTTTGTGCGAAGAACAGAATGACGGTGCTTACAACCACTGTTGCCACTAAGCACAAGCTCAGATAGTCACTGTGTGCCTGAGGTGGATATTAAACAGGCTTTCTTATTTAGGATTCATTTACCCTCCTGCGGCGTTGTTTCTTGGCAATGCATTTAATCTCAGAGAAATGGCAATATGGTCATTATTTGCATTGATCAAACTGTTCATAGCATATACAGAGTTAAACCTAAATGTTTCCATCATCAGAAATAACCCTGCAAAATATGATAAAACTCAGACGATTTGCATTTGTGAAAGAAAACTGTAAGCATTCCAATTGCTCTTTTTCAGAGTGAAATAATTAAGCAAAACATATTTTGAAAGTGTAAATGTATATTTGCTTTGTTTTTTTCATATGTAAAAATTCACCATTCAAGCTCAAATGTATTCATACACCCTGCTAATATTTGTTTAAATGTCCGTTGGAAAGTTACACCTTGACCACAGACTTTTTGAAATGATCAACAGACTTCTTGCTTTAATTTGTTTGGATATCCAACCAATTCAACTTATTTCAATTGGTTAGGTGTTGATTAATTAAAATGTTTTGATGAGACAATATATTTGTTACGCCAGTTTCTTACACCAGTTTGAACATCCTGTGGCACAGAAGTGACCTGCATGTGCAGAGCATCACACTCTGTACACTGTGTTAACATTTATGGTCATAAGTGCTGTTTTGGCACAAGGTTTATTTTGAAGGACATCAATGCTACCAACAGGAAGCTGCATGTCAATGTGATTAGCTTGATGCACGTATGCATGACCTTGTTTGTCACAAAGTGTGAATAAAGAAGCACAAACTCTTAAAAATAATATTACAGTGAACCACTGGTATGTATCGGGGTTAAGGAGCATGTGAATACCTAAAACCCACAAATATTTCATGCTTATCGCTGTCTATCTTAATAGTTCAGACACAAAAAGTACCTTAGTATGCATCTTAACACTATCGAGAACAGTCTTCCTTATTGGTCGCTTCCTTTAATGGTACTCCTGAATTGGCTAGTTTGCAATCGCCAGCCAACAGTGTGTCAAGTAGCATTACATCTAGGTATTTCAGTCCTTGCTTTGGTCAGACGGTGCGTTCCAACATGATCATACACACATATAAAGATTATGTTTCTGAAAGGTCCTTTCCAAAACCCAGACCTCAGCCTTTTTTTTTTTTTTTTACATTCTTAACCATGCTTGTAAGAGTCATCTCCACTGAGAAACAAACCAGTTAAAATGATCATTATCAATTAATCCCAAAGCAGAAGTCAAATATTCAGGCAAAATGTTTTTGTAAGTTTGTTGTCTCTGTTTAATATAAAGTTTGCTAATAGAAATCTGTCCAAATATTATGTATAATTTAGACTCCGTAAACTAGAAAATATTTATGTTAAACTCAAATTTGTGCAACCAGTTCAAATTTTTTACGGTAGTTAGTCGTTCAATCATTTCACACTGGAAAAAGAACAAATTCAAATTTATGACTAAAAACCTATAATTATATTTAAGTCCCTCATTGATGGATGTAAGCTTCTCACCTGGACAGAATGGATTATCTCATTTTTTTTCTCCTAACACTGGTCACAAAGTTGGCATTTACTAAATAATTTCTTTAAAAAAAATAAATATACTCATCGGACCAATAACTTTAAAATGATTTTATGACAAAACCCTCTTACAGCCAGTGAGAAAGCAGGAAAGCCTTTATCTTTTACACAGTATGTGATCAAAGAGCCACATATAAAAACGCACTTCTTTTAAGAGACAGGGCTTTCTCCACTGTTTTTTTTTTTACCCTCATTACTTTGATTTTCTCATTGGGTCTCGTCTCACTTTGACAAGGTAAAGCCCTCGACTACTAAGAAACAACCGAGAAACAGAAATACACGCCACAGCACACAGACCCTTAGGTTTTCGATTGGAATGCAACACACAATTCAAAAATATACTCTCTATTTTTTTGCACTTAATTTTTTTTTTCTTTGTACATATAGTATAGAAAAAAATACACAGGTAATTAAATTCACCTTGGGAAATGCTTTGAGTCATCGGTAATGCAGCTGTGACAGCACTGCTCTATCTGCACTAAGTGTATGCAGTGTCCTGTGTGCCATTAAGCATCAGGGATCATGATCTCCCGTGTGTTCACATGAGTGTTCACACAACCTAAAAGGTGTGGAACACTGCTCCCTGCCAGCATCCTGAGAGTTCCATTTACTCATATTGACATTTCGTAGGGTTCACCCCGTACATTATGTCATGTGTGTTCACAGGTTGTCACTTCGGGTAGAGGCGTCTGGTCCTGCATGACCACTTGAGGTGGAGTGGGCGCAGGACGAGCTTGTGCAACTGAGTTTTTCTGCAGCTCCACTCCAAAGGCAGGAGGAGCGTTCTGCAACTGTCTTCTGTACTGCACAAAGCTGCAGGTCTTTAGGATGATGGCCAATATGTTCTTTCCGATTAGGATCCCAGATACTCTTGCGTCCCTATACAGAAACATGTTCCCTCCCCGGATAAAAAGTGTGATAATGTTAATGGTCACCAGGCTGAGGATGGGGTACAGTAGCATCTTGTGGGGGACAATGTTTATGCCCTGCATGCTGATTTCGCTCAAAGACACACAGGGCAGCACAAGGAGTAGGATGTAGCAGTAGAAGAACATTAGGCCTTCTGCCCACAAAGGAAGCCCTTTCTTCTGAGGTTCCCATAGGTTAGCTTGGATGTCCAGTATGTCCAGCAAGTCCACCACTACCCAGAAGAGGCGATTGCGAATCTCCTCCCGTTTCTTGAAAGCCCTGACGTACTCCATGTGGTCGATGGCCACCAGCACAATGAACAGCACTGGAATGCAAATGGACAGCAGCAACGTCAAGGCTTTCCTTGCGAGAGCGTCCAAGCTTTTCCTGTCTGCTTTGTAGTTCTGATACACAAAGTAGACTTTGATCTCAAGCACAAAGATATAGAGGAACCAAAGGATCATGGCATAGCCTCGTTTGGCAGTCCGCACCTCAGCGCCCACCCACACTGCCACATATCGGAGCACAATCAAAAAACAGATGTCACCCACCATCACCATGATGCAGATGCCAATCTTGCGGGGTCCATGGTTCTGCTCCACCAGGTAGGCATCAATTAATGCCATGCTGCTCATGATAAGAATGGTGGAAAGGCAAACATGGGGCTTGTTGGTGGGGGGTGGGGGTACCATCCTTGCCTGGGTTGAAAGTGGTGGGAAAGGAGGAGGACAGTTGCTGACTGGGGAGTGCAGAGGTTTTTCAGTTTAAACTAGATGGTGGTTTTCCCTTCCATTGCTTCTGTCTTGGAAAGAATCCAGGATACATTAATTGGATTCCCAGAGATCACTTCAATCAATCACTGTTTGTGCCCAAGCCACCTGCCGGGTAGACAGCACCCCTCATTTAGTAAATGATGCTCATTGGTAAATGGTGTGTAAACATCCAAGACAACTTGTCAAATGAATTAATAGATGTCCAGATGCGCATACCTTTTACACCTTAATCATCATTTGTTAAACATAACTGTTCAATCAGTGGGTTTCAATTTGTGTTATTAGATTAGACAAAAGCTGTATCATTGTGCTTTTACTAGAGCCATCCATTATTTGGACTTGAGTTTAAGATTTAGAGGGGAAAAAAAATCTAGCCCAATACTCACTTGTCCCTTTACATACTTTTTCTTAATAACTGGCAGCAAGCAATCATCCATGAGAGAAAACCCATAGGTAATCCAAAGGAGAAGAGAAAATGCCTGAGATCTTCTTCTTCTCTGAGACATAAATCCAGCAGACGCAGATGGATTTTTGTTTCTTTATGGTGCAAAGAAGAAATCGCAAAATACTGCCGTCATAATCCACTTTCTACTCTGAATCAGGAGAAGGCATCTCAACGGTCCCCAAGACAACTCTCCATTTCTGTAACTAAGGAGAAATATGTGATGTGCTCAGACGGTTTACAGGCCCAACTCCAAAAAATAAAAAAAGTAGCAAAGTTTGAAAAAAATCTTATATTAGAAGACAAATTTCTCCCCAGAATATCCATCATCCACAGGCAACAGCATGAGACATTTTCCTATTTTCTTGGTTAAGTCAGAAGAAACTGAAGGGTTGTAGTGGATTTTTAAATGCAGTGGGTGTCTGGCTGTCCTTTTTCCACTCTGGTGTGAGTGTGTCTCTCTGTGTGCGTTTCTGCTGTCGCCACGCTTCGTTTTCCGAAGTAAAATGCTGCCCCCGGGGCGAGATCCTGTCTGCTTTTCCGCTTCTCTGTCTCCTTCTGGAAGTTTTTTGCCAGAGCCACCAGGATCAACAGTGTCAGTGGATTACCCTGTCCCCAGTCGGCACCACCGGCACAGTGTTACTCCAACGCAGCCGCTTCTTCCCTGTCTCTGTGCGCTCCTTAACCCTTCTGTGTGAAATGTAGGGAGCAGCACTCCTCTGCCGCGTGCAGACGCACTCCTGAGGTTTCTTTTGCTCTGGAGCTTGCAGCCACCTTCCTCTTCTTTCTCCCTCTTCTGCTGAAGTAAAGGCACTTGCTGTGTGGAGGTGACGCTCAGCAGAGCACAGCTGCAGAGAGACGGAGAGAAAAGAGGTAGAGAGAGAGAGAGGGAGAGACTTTTCCAGAGGGTGGAGAGAGGCGGACTGAGGAGGGGGGTTAGCTGAATGCACAACTTCTCTCTCTCTCACCCCGTTTCCTCATCTTCTTTTTTGTCACATTATGCTTAGCGCTGATATTCTATTTTCTCCGGCATTCTCATTTTTTAGTTCCCAGATGAAGTGGTGCTTTCCTCACTCTTTAAGAAGCTTGTTACCTCAACATGCATTTTTTTTCTCTCTCTCTCTTTCTTGACTCGGAAGGCGCAGAGATTTAGAGTGAGCCATTGGACAGAGGAAATCCTCTTCAGGGCGACGGGATGTAGAAATCCAGCTTCCCAGAAGGCTGTGACTGTTGGTGGGGAGAGTTAGTGAGGTGAAGGGGGGAGGCAGCAGCTCCTCCTGACAGAGAGCCTTTCTATTGATCCACCAACAGAGCAGTGAATCAGGACACAGAGATGGGGCCAGAGACCACAGATGAGGGGTAAGATGGGGAGGTACAGGTGTGGAGAGAGCAAATGAACAAAAAAAATAAATGCAAGATAAGAACATCTGGGATAAGACATAGGTTGGGACAAGGCAACATTTGAGTCAGACAGAATAGATTGAAAGATGATACAGTGCCTTTCAAAAGTATGTTTCTCCTAAACTTTTGCCCTTTCTTTAGGAAATTGCTCAAGCTCAGATTGAATAGAGTGTGTCTGTGAGCAGCAATTTCCAAATCTTCCCGAAGGTTCATTGTCGGATTTAATTTTGAACTTTAACACATTATTTTGCTCTAAACCATATGTGTTTTAATTTTAGAGCTGCTGTTCTGCAGAATGTCTCAGGTTCACAGCAAACCCACATTTTCTACCAGGATGGTCCAATATTAGTGTTGTCAGCCTTCCCAATAACTCTGAGTGGCTTCCCTTTCATCTGGTTAAAAATGTCCCTGTAGCATGATGATGCCAACATCATGTCTCACTGTGGGAGTGGAGTGTTTAGGATTGTGTGCAGTCTCAGAATCGATTCACATATGAAACTTTGGGCTTAGCAAATCACTTTAAAACCCATTACTGTGTATGCTAAGGGTCTTCAACTCCAGACTCCAAGTGCCACTGTCCTGCAACTTCTGGATGCAGCCCTGATCCAACACACCTAAATCATGCTTTTGCAAAACCTGCTGACATGCCGTGGAGGTAATTAAGCCTTTTGATTCAGATGTGTTAGAGCAGAGATACAAGACAGCAACACTTGATGACTGGAGTTGTAAAGTACTAGAGTATGTGTTTTGTGACAGCAGAGCATTAAGCATGTGACTTTGCTCCTTGCATGCAGGTTAAACAATAATTTAACTTGGTGGGAGGAATCTTCTTGTTGATTGTGCTGCAGTATGTGGCGTAGTGGGTGGGCATTGAGGTGCAGACTGCCAAACGAGTTTACCCCATAATCCTCAGGCTCTTCTTCATCTTTGTGCTTGAGATCAAAGTCTACTTTGTGTATCAAAACTACAAAGGAAACTGGAAAAGCTTTGCATGTCAAATAATTTTACCTTGTCATCTGACCGCCTAAAATCTTAGACAAGGGTGACGAAGACTAAGACAGAAGAAGCTTGCGGGGACTCTGCATCCAAAGATTAAAGATATATTATAATCTAATTAAAAAGCTGCCCATACAATAATAGTTCCCCAGAATGAATTTTAGTGTTGTATCAGTAAGCATTGTGTGATGGTGAATTATTAAATAACAACCAATGCCCTTCATTTACTTACCGTAATTTACGGACTATAGAGTGCACCTGATTATAAGCTGCACCCAGTACATTTTTAAAGGAAAAACCATTTGTACATACATAAGCCGCACCTGTCTATAAGCCGCATGTGCCTACATACAGACGGTACAAAGAAAGAGTTTTCAAAGTTTTAATAATATACCTTAGCTTTTCTTTCCAAACAGTGCCTGTGACACGGCAGTAACACAACAGCAACACGGTAGCACAGCACTAACAGGGCCGGTTAAAAAAAAAACATACCGGTAAAAAGTCTCTGAGAGCCATCTTCATCTTCCTCCTGTGCACTGAGACGTGTTAAGTTACATTAAACTTGCGTCTTCCTCGACACATATATTCCACCTGTCTCACTCTTACCTTTTCTGCTCGAGTGCCCCTGGCGGCCATTAGAAAAAATACATAAATAAGCTGCATCTTTGTATAAGCCGCAGGGTTGAAAGCATGTGACAAAAGTTGCGGCTTATAGTCCGGAAATTACGGTATTTGTATCCTTCATATGTCCTGCTCAGCAGTCTTCTCACATTGTTGATTCTAGCATAGAGCATGCCACTGCTTACAGCTTCTGTTTTCCCCATTATACATATCATAATCTCATCTGACGAGAATAAGTTCTTCCAAATGTTTGCTTCTCTCCCACATAGCTTGGGGCAAACTGCCATGGTGCTTCTTTCATTCTTTCATAAAGGCCAGATCTGTGGAGTGAGACACGATGACTTAGTTGTTGTGTCAGCAGATTCTTCCACTTGAGTTGATGATCTTTGTTGCTCCTCCAGAGTTACTGTGTGCCTTTTGGCTTCTTCTCTGCTCAGCCTTGCAGTTAAGAAAGATGAACATGTCTTGGTAGGTTTGCAGTTTTGTACTGTCTTTTTTTTTTGCGTTTCTTGGTCGTTGTTCACTTTTGTTCCCTAACAAACCTCTGAGGTTTTGTTGCAGATGGACTCTGGGTACTAATTCAGTAGCAGAGTGTCAGAATAAACAATTTATGTGTCATTTTCTTTCAACTTTTCAATTAAGTGTTGGTCAATCCATAAAATTGCTTTAAAACAATTTGAAGTTTGTTTTTGTAAAAGATATTGTATTTCTGCATGTTTTTTGTTTTTTTTTACGTAGGAGAAGGTTGATGTATTTACTTTGAGATGCAGCATGCTAACACAGATACTTGTGTTTATCCAGCTGGGCCAATTAGGGATAATCCTTTCTCAGAGGAACCACGCTGCTTTCATCACTACAGTATGAAGCCATTCACTTGCTGCCTCATGAATTGCATTTTTTGACGACTCAAAAATATTGGTTTCCTATGCTGTGTGTGGCTGCACTTTTCATCCGACTGTGTAATGACAACTGAAGATAATCGCAGTCAATCTCTGCTTTTTTCCCCCCCTTGCAGTTATGAATAGATCTTGCTTCCAGCTGTGGGTCAGCTGACAGCTGCCATCATGGTTGTTTACGACCTTTATCAGGCCCATTTTTTTCATTTCAGGCATATGGATGCCTCATGTATGAGAAATGATGTCAAGTGAAAAGCCATTGGCCTTTTGTTTACTTTCTCATTGACTATTTCCTTTGGCTTTATTGGCCATTATTTAACAATGACCAGAGGAGTGATGAAATTTAATTTTCTTTGCAAATAGTAAAATCAGAGTTCTTTCCACAGCAGTTCTTAACACATTTCAGTATTCATACCAAAAAAAAAAACATACTAGGCCTTGCTTTAATGCTAAGTGGTGTTTAAGGGTTGTGGCAACATGGAGGAGGTGTGTTTAGATAAATGAAACGTGTAATGGAAGGTCACAGGTCTGATCTTCTCGACAGCCAAGCACGCCTGCTAACAGCCACCTGTCCTTGAACAGGACACTAACCCACTACCTGCCCACTCAGAGTCGCTGTGGGTGACGGAGCAAGCTAAACGCTGGAAATTCAAATGAGGGTATGGCTTGTCTGTTCAACGGGGGAGTAAATCTGTGATCTTAATAGTTTTGCTCCACCTGAAGTCAGTATTGGAGAATGATACAGCACCTCTATTATCCACTTTATTATTCCTCCCACATCTCGACCACTAATCTATAATTTATCTCTTCATTTACATGCCTTTTGTGATATAATATAAAGTCTAAGAGTGTGTTAGTCTCTCAATTAAAAGGCCAGGTAACTTAAACGTGGAGATGATGTTTCCTTATTTACTATTTTGTACTTCATAATCAGACAGTGACAAACACGTCTCCCTCATTTTACACTTTTAATTTAAATATTTTACTAGTTTCAATCTTGTCTCATGACTGATGCAGTTATAGATGAGGTTAAGGATGCAAACTGAGGGGCCGTTTAGGACAAAATTTACGTTTTGTCTCTCACACACTACCAAAACCTCTCGCATACTCCAAAAAATAGCCACGCACACTCCAAAAAATTAGTGTGTGAGAGACAAAACGTAATTTTTGTCCTAAACGGCCCCTCATAACCATCCCTGCATCAGTTCCAGCTCATCTATGTGAACCACCATCTACACAACTGAGGTGCAAAATAAACTGACCCAGATCTTAGTTGTAACGTGCTTTACTTTTGAAATGTATTACAGACATAGTCTTTACTGTTGTGGCAGTGCTTTTTCCTTACATCTTCTGATGTGATGTTGTAAACATGGGTGTTATGCAGGCAAAGTAGTTGGTTTTAGTAAACCTCTAGGATGTTTTCATTCAGGGGGAGGGGCAGAAGGGCAGAGAGCTTTGCTGAGTGTATGAGAGTTAGACAGATGGCCTGTTCTGTTTACTCCTTTATATTTCAGTCAGTTATGATCTTGTTTATTTGGTTGCCCATGGACACTGATGACATATTTGTATCACTTTTGGAATAGGGCATATCTTATTAAAGCGCATAAAAATAAGAGAATAAGGGTGAAGTTATAACTTAGGAGTAGTCTGAAACCGTTTGGAGTTTTTGTTCAGAACCTTTGGATAGTGATGGAAGTCAACTTGCTTTGCTAAAATTCAGTTTTATAAACATTATTGTTAATACTCTGCCCTTGGAAATTTGAACAGTATTGTTTTTTAGTATGAAATTCTTACGGTATTTTAACTTCAAATGAAAATACCACAGTTTCATAGTGTTGAAATATTTACACAAACCTTTGAAGTTGCTTTAATTTTATAACAGGAACACAACAATCAGCCCCGTCTTTTCTAAAGCATTCTATCTGATTGATTGTAACAACTCTTATCTATATCAATTTGTTTGCTTTGATGCAGAGACTAGAGCAAAAATATAGAATGAACACCCGCAGAAAATAGCAGTAGCTGGAAGTGGTTGTTGCACAGAATAATATCCAGAAATGCACATAGGCTAGACGACTGCTTTTCCATCCTAGGTCAGTGATTATCACTTAAGTAAACCTACATTGTGACTCAGAACGAAGCTGCTGTGTGAATATTTGAAAAAGGTTAAAGTACGAACTATAAGCACTAAATAAAAGCACCAGCACTGTAATATTTATTTCAGTATTATTATTATTATTTTTGTGGGTGGAAGTAGCGATGACCCTGATAAATGAGTGTTTACCGCAGCAATGTGTGCAACGGTGCTCTGCCGCTCTGGATCTGAATGAAACTTGAAAGGTTCTCGGGCCACTGATAGTTGTGAAAGCCCCCAATCTTCCCATTAAACACAGACCTAGTCACTAACCTCTCCTCGGGGGCAAAGAGGCTTTAGTAACCCAGTCTATCATGTTGACCTGATTTGGTTTGTGTAAGTGTGTGTTTTTGTGTTTATACCCCATGAGTGTGTGCATGAAACAGATTAGGATGGTGGGTGAGTGGGTCTCTTTGACTGCCGACACGTGTGTCTCTCAGTGAAGATGTAGGGCACTGGGAGTTATGTGTTTTTTTTTTTAGAGTAAGAGACCCACAATGCTCTGCACATCCATCACCCATCATTTTAAAAATCTGATTGAGTCATTTCTTCAGCCACTTAAGTTTTTTCCAAGAGATTTACTCTGAAAGGATTAACTGCTTGCCTCTATGTGGACATCCACCAACAATAGGTTATTTTTCTGGTGTAGGCAAACAGCTCTTAGCGCACAGTTTACAGTCACTGCTTTGGCCAGTCATGCAGATGGTTTACTTTCTGCTAACCAAAGCAGCCATCTGGAGATGAGCAACTTTTTAATTCACAATATTCCAGGACTGGCCAGATGGATGGAACATACAGGTGCACAGTGAACACATGTACACTTGTCACATGGTTGATTGGAAATGAACGAGTCTAAATGAGTTTGAGGAAACAGCCTTGTGTTTTCCCTTCGTTGGCTTCACATAATGCAGATCCTTCATTCGCTATTCACAGCATCCTGGCCGTCATCCCAGCATCCCCTTGTCTCTCAGGGACGCTGTATCTGTTTCCCCCAATTTGTTACTTAGCCAGGTCTGATAGCTGCAAATGTGCCTAAAGCTAGGCACAACTACAGGTTGCTTCAGTCTGAAATAATAATATACATAATACTAATACTAATAACCATCATAATGAAAAGGAAAACTAATGCATTTCTTTTCTGTTCCTGCATTAACTGGAGTACCAAGTTATTTGTCAACTCGGCAGTAATCAGATGAGACATGTTTCTTTTCGCCCATCTGCTTTGAATACTGTTGATTTGTATTCATAATGCTGTTTATGGTATCATTAGATTTACTTATTAGTTATTAGGAGACAACAGAAAAGTAAAAGATTAATGGTATGTTTTTTTGTTTTTTCATTTTTTTTGTTGAAGATAATGAAATGAGAACGGATCAATAAATCTTCAAATTTTAAAAACCTGAATCTGCTCATATATTTGAAATGTATTTTTCTTCACCAGTTATGACATTGCAATGCAAATTTTGTTATTTATAAGTTCAATGTTTTTTGGGCTGTAATGTTCTCTTCCATTGTAAAAATAGTTAAAAATGTGACCAGCAGCACCAGCGAAGCATTGAATCTGATGATGAAATGCCCTCAGAATCTGGCCCTCAATATCTGATTGGAAAATAAACAGAGTTTCTATACTGATACTGATGTTGGATTGAAATAGTTTGATTTCTTCTAGAAGAAAAAAACAAGAAACTATGAAACTGCTTGTCAGTATGCTGTGTCACTCTCAAGTTTTTTTTTCCTGCTCTCTTCACAGGTATGCACATTCATAAATTCTTAAGTGCCTTCTTCAAAATCTAATGGAAGAAAAAGCTTTAACTGGGCCTGCCATGGTGTCCAGATTGCCAAAGTTTGGTGGGCGCCCCCCAGGTGGTGGGAATAGTCCTGTGTGCAATGGTTCCACACAGTCACCTACATCTATGCAGGATGGCAAGACTAATTCACATGGAACACGCTCAAATGGCCTGATCCGGCCCGCTCCACCATACCTGAAATGGAAGAAAGATGATGGTATGAACTCTTCTAGCCCCAGCACACTTATGATTCCATGGGATGGAAATGAAGAGAAGCCACAATACCATGTGCCCTCATTACCTGAGGTGAAAAGTAGCTCTCAATCAACACCTAAGATGCGTAGGTCTGGTACTTTGATGGTGGCTACCTCCAGCCCAAAAACTGTTCCCAAGCTGACAAAGATAAATCCCAAAGTGACAAAAGTTGGTCATAACCATCTGAATGGGCTTTCTAAAGTAACCTATAGTACTTCTGGCATTCCTGCTCGTACTGGGTCGGAGTCGCGCCTTGTGCGGCCAATGTTAGGCACCAGCTCTCCAAGAAGCAATTCTCAGGATAGCCTATCACAATCCAGAGAAAACCGAAAGATCTTGACGTTGGACCACATGGTGCGTTCAAACAGTTTCACTCACTTCAAACAGATTCCCTCCCCCAACTGTGAGCCGATGACACGGTCTTTCTCCTTTAATCGGGCTGTGGAGTTAGCCAAACCCCTGGCCAACACCCAACTTCGGCCTCCTCGCAGTAGTTTCCTCAAGCCACCACGGGTCAGCAACGGAAGATTGTGTTTAGGACTAAGCAGTAACCTTGGAGATTCAGGTTTTCAGTACAGCAAAAGCCTTCCAACTGACTCCTCGTTGCCCAACCCATCTTACCCTGCCATGCCCACCACTCCACAAGGTTTGAGGAAACCTCAGCTTCCTAATTCTGTTCTGACAAAGTCACTGACAAACAGTGTGGGATCTTTAGGTTACAGATCAGGTTCAACCACACAGGGTACACAACAGGCATCTCTGTTTCCATATCAGTCCAAAGAGGGTGCTAGATCTTCTGTCTTATCTGACTCTGGTGGACTTCTAAGGATATCTAAAGGGTCTGAGCCAATCGATGAAGATGGGAAAGCAGATTCATCCAGTTATAGTGGTGGAAGCTCTGGAGTTGAAAATGGCACTTATGACCAGAGCTCTGTCCAGTTGGTTACTGAGACCCTGGAGGACATGTCCTTATCTTCTGCCTCATCGCTGGAAAGAGGTGACACCAGTGAAGATATTCTGGATGATTGTGACTCTGCAGGAGATGTTTTTAGTGATGGAGACATTCCTGCTAGCACTACTCAAACCGTCATGCAGAGGTCTTCCAAGGACAACACAGGCTGGGAGCCTGTAGATCTGACAGGTACAATACAAACCAAGAAAATTATTTTGTTTACTTTTTATTTGAGATTTGACATGACGTATTGCCTACATTTATTTGCTTTTTATAGAAAGTAAAGAGGAAAGGCCGATGCAGAAATCGCAAGAATCTACGCATGATTCGTTGGTGTTGTCTCCTGCGCAGAGTGATCCTCCTCAGAGTTCATCAGTGGAGCTGTCTCCCTCCAATAGCTCTGGTGGGACCTATATGTGGGATGAAGAGGGTCTCGAACCTCTTGGGGAGCTCAAGTCTCCATTAGCAAGTTATGAGGATTCGGAGATCAACAGCATGGTGAGGCCCATAATTCCAATTGTATTGATTTTAATATTGTGTAGACTTTTTAAATCTTTAGTAATTAATCTTGACTCTTATGTCATAAACAGTTATTTACAAAAAAAGAAATTGATTTCCTTTTCGGTTTGCATTTCCTACCCTCAAGCAAAACGAGTTTCTGAGGACAAAAGACTTTTTTACAAAAGCAGTTTATGGTGTATATGTGCTGACTAGAAGTCTTGATGTGATCAACTTTGCCTCTCTGTGTTAGAAACATCAACAGTGGATTGGCTTTTATGGCTTTTTCCAACATCTGTCTCCTTTTGATCAGACTCTGTTTTCATTAAACTTCAAATGTGTTCTTCACAAGAGGAAAAGACGAACTGTGTCTGAGAATGCCCAAGCAAAAAATGTTTGGGGAGAATTAGAATTATTGCAGTGCTTTAGAAAATATATGGTCTGCTATTTTACTAATGTCAGCTTATTAACACCTACTTGTACTGGTATATGTTAGGACAGGACAAAGTACTTTCAGTGAAAATATATATTGTTTACAGTATGTTCTTTTGACCACCAAATGGCACAACAAATAACTAGAATAACAAAGCTTGTTTACAAAAAAAAATATTTTGGTTAAAGCATGTTTGGTTATCATTCACTGAAGTTACTAGAGGTGGGTAGAGTAGCCAGAAATTGTAAAAATAAATATCACACAAGTAGTAGTGAATTTGTATGGTGCAGTAGAGCTACTCCTAGAAATACTTTTCAAAAAGTTACTCAAGCAAATGTAACTAGTTACACCCTTCAAATGGTGTGTTTTTTTACTCTGGAAAAGAAAGCAAAAAAAAAATTTAAGTTTGTATCATTTAGTTTAATCTTTTGTGCACTAAAATTGCAAAGACTTGAATAAAAAAACCTGATAGAATATGAATTTACTTTGAAATGTGTTCCACTTAAAACATATTGACTCTGTAAACTTACGTAAATACCATAATCTTTATGTCCAAGTATTTAAATTAATCCCTAGAGTCTTGAATTTCCAAGGTCTGTAGGATCATTTTTCAATTCAGCATAAAAGTTCAGTTTTCATTAGTCGATTATGCATTAATTATGTTTTGCATTTATATTTCACATCTTAAACCTTTTTCAGTAATACCGTTTTACTGTGCAGAAGTCCATTAATCCATTTAGAGGTAATTTACATAAATTATGCAAAAGTAATGGGGCAAAAAAATAGTGAAGAAGAGCAAATTGGCATGATTCTCTGCTGGAGGTTTTCACTGGTGTTTTGATGCCAAGGCCTCTCGCTCTGTTGGAAGCTAAGACTAATCTGCTTTTCTGGTCTTACATTTTCTCTCTGTATCCCCGTACCAGGGTATCTGATGTTGGTAATGAGTAAAGAGCTTTAAAAATAAGCTGGAATTTAAATTATGTAATAGGCTTCAGGGCGTTAAATATGTTCATATTATGATTTTGGAAGAACTCCTCTGGACAAATAGTGGAGTTTATCTCAAAACAATAGACTTATAGTAACTGAACAAACCACAAGGGTACAATGTATTTGAAACGTTTTCATGAACTGTCTGTTTTTGCTTAATTTTGTCATTAGTGCAAGCACACATGGGTTTGGCATGTGTTTACAATTAAGCAGTTTCACAGCATGCCATAAGAAGTCGGTGTGTTCTTCTGCGGTAGATCTGTTGAAGTGTGTTCATAGCTTGGGGTGAAACAAAGAGCTTGTTTGCTGTCCAGTCATAATGAAGAGAGTTTCTAAGACAACAACTGCTGTATTTTGCCTTCTTGAACTCTAAACTAATCTAATCTCTCCAGATAAAACTATACAGCACAAATGTTTTCATAATGTCACAATTAAGGCATTAGTAGGCACTTAGTAGAGGGCTTTAATTGGTCTATAAAAAGCACATTATTCTGATTACATCACTCAGAAGAACTGCAGCGTTGGAAAAGAACTGTAGGTTTAAATGCGAGCAAACAAAGCTAAAAAAGAAAATATCTGGAAACCAGATATTTACATACACTGTACAAAAACAACATTTTCCTCAATGTATCTTTCTTCTCTCTTCTGTCTTAGGTTTACCAGTATAAGAGACCAAAATAAAATATTAAGAAAAAATATTTACATTTTCTAAATGCACACTCTTCATGAAAGAAGTGATATAATTGGGAGAGGTTTGTACAACCTCTTTAGCTCTGGCCACAGATTTTCAGTTGACTTGAGGTCAGAGCTTTGTGACATCTTTGGTAAAACATTGACTATGTTTTCCTTAAACCAGTTGGTGAAGTGCACCAGTCCCTCATGCAGCAAAGACGAAACATGACGCTGATACCTTCGTAATTCACATTAAGGGAGGCTTTTTTAGCCTTGCAAGCACTCCCCTTTTTCCTCTAAGTGAAACAATGGTCATAATTGCTGAAACACTTAAATTTGAGGGGGTTTTTTTAACACATTGTGCGTAAACATCTAGTTTCAGTCATAATTGAAACTAGATTCAATTATGAATCAGCTCAATGTGAGACAATAAGTCTCACATTGAGCTGACTATATAGGCCATTCCTACATCAGTGGCAATGTTCGTTTTCCACCCTTTGGTGGAGCCATGTGATCTAACATCCAATGAATCAGTGGAGAACTCATTTAAAGCACTAATGTGCTTTTGGTAGCTTCCTTCCCTTTTGAGTGAAGAAGGCACACAGTCCTCACTTTGGGGTAGTGAAGGTCTGATGAGTGAGTGGAAGCTTAGAGGTGAAAAAGAAGTAAAGGAAAAAAAGGGAAAAAGGGCAGAAGCAGAAAGAGAGCAGATGTAGTGGCTGATTGCTGATGTGTGAAGATTGGCTCTATGGGGAATCTGCCTGTGAGATATTTAACCAAGCTATTTGATTAGAGGAAATGAATCCACTTACTGTAATTGGATGCACTGAGCTCCTCTTATCCCCACCCTTTTTGCCATTTCCTCTCCATCTGTTTGAATCTAACCCCTCATCATTGCCTTGTTCTCTTGAGTAAATAGTTGCTTGCAATGAGCTAAAGAAAATGTAACTCTGTACCAAACCAGTGTTTGTGTCACAAATGAGCCTTGGTTCTTGAAGATTCAAGAAACATGATATTATGGTTTCATAACTTGTTTGAGGTGAATGCATCTTTTAGCAGATTTTTGCTTCATACTTACGACTCAGAAAAGATCTTGGTAAAAGGAGGAGCGGTTGAAGTGCTGGTAAATGACATGTATATATTTGAAAATTTGTCTAGCTTATTTCTTGCAACACAGAGTGAGTCAGAGATATACCTCATTTTTGCTGCGGTCACTTCGCCAAGCTGCAGTGGCTTGCTCTGCCCACTTGAAGGCACTGTGCATCCTTAAAACTAAATGTGAGCGTGCTTCAAAGCTTTTCTGTTTTCCGGTTTGTGTCTGCCATCCCTTTTTTTGTGTTGATTTGTGGCCATTCATATAGCTTTTTGCAAAATTAAAGAGTGGGCTACCAGAGCTCATAATGAGATTCCCATGATGTGCCATGCACAGGAGCACAATACCAGCCTTCCAAAGTAGAAGCTGAAACGAAAAGCTACATCTCACAATTTCTGAGTGTTTTTTTTTTTTTTTTCCCCACCCCTTATCTCAGCGTATCAAGCCTGGACAGGTATTAAAGTTAAGCTTTTAAGATATATTTAATGTAGTTAGATTTCTAGTTTTGATTTGAAATATATCAGAGGTAAACAAGGTAAGCACAAAAATGTAATATACCAGCAGATATGTTCAAAAGATGCCTTGAACAATTAAGCTTTTACTGGCCAATGCAGATTTTTAGTTTTCTTTAAGATCTGACCTGCTGATTCAGACTTTTTCTAACTAAAATAAAAAAAAATAATAATATATCAAAAAAAAAAAAAAAAAGAGCTGCAGGTTCTTTATCAGAGAGAGTAGCTTTGAATTACCACTGGAATTATAAGATTATCCCCTTTATGCATCTTTACATGTATCCGTCACATCTATTATTTTTACCACCATTTTTTATCAGCTACCAAAATAATTTACAACAATAAGTTATTTTTACTTGATCCCTTCCAAGACTGAAAATATGGGGAGTTTTATGTTTAGTGAATTCAGCATAAACTGAAAAAAACAAAAAAAGTCCTATCCAAACTGCAGATTAACAATTAGATCCCATTAAAAGAAAATATTAAAATATTTTGGTGCATTTGAAATATTTTCTGCTGTTTATTTACTTCTGGTTTCAAAGTTAATGGTTTTCCTATTATTGTATCGTAACACATTGTAATATTAGTATTTGTATTTAAAGGTTTCACCCATTTTCTACCATTCTGCCACCATCTTAGTTTTTTTTTTTTTTTTTACCTTCGAATACATTTTGTTTGCCTGGGAATTTCTTTCCTCTGTCTCTTTCATCTTTTCTACCCTTCTAACAGCTGGCTAGAAAAACAAACAAAACAAAAGACATACTTTGGTTGTATAATGCTCCTGCTCCATTCTGTGCCTTTTCTCAAAGCTGCAGAAATGCTTGAGCTTTGTCTTATGCCTATTTTGTTTTTCCTAACGTTAGGCTTTTGTAGCCCCAGGTTGAGACACGTTAAGTCATTAGTGTTTAAATGAATTAAGTTCTTAAGTCTTTTTGTCCACAGAATGCTCAATCCTTTATTGAACCTGCTTCCAGAGCGCGAGCTTCACCATTTCATTGATGAGGCTTGGAGCTCGTCTGCCTCTGTTTGTTTTGTTAAATGACAGAAGCAGCTATTTAAGAGAAACGTTGGTGTTTTTATGTTCCTCTGCCGTTCATCACCATCACCGATGTTCCTTTAAATGGCCATTTCTTGGCCTAATGTTAGGAAGCGGAATGGCAATAACAACAAATTGCAAAGATGAACACAAAGCCACTTTTCACCGTCAAAACCAAGTTGTATAAATTAAGTCAATATGTGTTGACTGTAAATTTCACTCATTGCTGTGACTGGCCATAATGTTTTCCAGTATAAGAGTGCCGACAGTGTTCGCTCAAGCTTTACCTTGCTGCAACATATTGTTTTGGGAAAAATAAACGTAACATAATTACTTTTGATGATGGATGTACACCAGCCGGCTGCAGTCATAGATGTATAACCGCTAATAGGGGAGGTTTATAACTGTCATATTGTTACAGTGTCATGGTCAGTCAAATCATTTGCACAAGTAACTCAGTGAATTAATTTGGTTTGATACACACATTAACAAGCATTAATTAATAAATGGTCATTTGTTTAAGAAATTTGATTCGGACAACTTAATTCAATTTCTATAAATATCAGAAAAAATATGCTATAGCCTCCACATTAATGGAGAAGACTGTTTACCTCCAGCCTAGTCGTTGGAACTCTCCACAAGCAATTTAATCCACAGAAGGTTAATGCTTGCCAAATCCAGGCTTATATTGGAAAGTTTAATGGAAGGAAAACATATTTATTTCCTTGCTGAAATAAGGATAACTTATTTCAGCAAGGAAAACTGAAATCTTGAGAGTTTTTAAGAATGTTTTTCTTTTTTTGAGATTCACAAAGTGTGGACTGTGGCCGGAGTCTGTGTTTAAGAGCCATAACACCTTGTGACGACATCAGAGATCTGTCCCCTTTTCTTCATCAAATTAAGTTTTGCATTTCTTTTTGAATTCAAGACTTCAGCACCTGGAGGATAAGCTCAGATGTATGGAAATTAAGTTGGTTTAGGGCTGGGGTGACGTTTCCATAGGCAGTGATCATTGGTGCTTTGTTGTATTAAGGTTCACACAGACAAAAGTACAAATACCTGCTTTAATCATCATAGCTAAATGACCAGCAAATTATTAACCATGACAAGCAAAATGAACAAAAAGCAAACAAATTATAGCACTATCGGCATGTTTTCACTTTCATAATTGAAAATTGAAATACAGAAGTAAAATTACATCAGGATAATATTCTAGTAAACTGAGATGGACCTCTACACGAGAAACTTTCGCACTTTACCGACCGCTGACTTAGTGTTTTTTCTTTAAATCTGTTTGCAAAGAAGCCAAAGCTACAAATGACGTGCCTGTATTTTAAATTACATTCTATAGCTGGAGATGTACTTTAATACACTGTTTTGATACATACAGAGGGGGAGCTGGGAGAAAAAAAAAATGGAAGCCTATACAAGCATTTTCGCATAGCGTAGCTATTACTGAAATTGTAACCATTTGGGCACATCATGACGCCGTATTTCTTTCTCCCTTCTATCTTATTCAACATGCAGCAGTCTCATTACATTTCATGCCTGCTATTCTTCTGTATGTAGTATTTCCAGCATCGTTGTCCCCTTTTGTCAGTGTTGCTGATTTTTGGCAAGGCTTGTGTGCCTGACATCAACTTGAATACAAGTTAAAATCACTTTCAGATTACAGCCAAATATAACGTGATTGGGAGATGAAAACATGGATTTATCTACTACATTTAAATGTCGTCTGTAATTTGTCATAAAATTTTAAAGTGTTCTTGTTCCATATATTATACATGAATAAAATAGCACTCCGTTTTTCGTGGGTTGCATACATGTTGGACAACAACTATCACAAATAAAGTCGTCTTGTAAACAACGTGTAAACAGCTCAGACACCTCGATTGTTTGCTGTGCCTCTTAAAAGCTCCCCGTTCTGGCACATTTCATTTTGTTATCTAAAGGTCAGTCTGTTCCTGACTAAAATTGTGTTTTTATCACAGCAGTACATATGTGGCGGTTCAGTACACAGCACAACATATATACAGTGTTTTCACTGGGCCACAACAGCGTCTTGTTATTCTGTCAGCAAAACAAAAGAAAATGTGAAAGATAGATAAATCACGGAAAAAACACACAGCTGAATCAATGGTTTTCTAACTCTATTTTATTCCTTGCTGCAGCTGCCATCATTCATTTAACAGTTTGGCTCAGTGTGCTTCCTCTGCATCGCCTGTGTCTGTCGCTGAATGTTTGCCTGTGTGCTGCAGAAAGAAAAGCATTTAACCAAAAGAAATGTGATTTAAAAAAAAAAAAACTCCAATATCCAAATGCTGGATGCAATATTCAGATTATCATATATAAGTGTCTGATATTATTTATGTCTGTACTTGTCTGAGCCTTGTTTGTATTATTTTTTTTAACTCCAGAGTCAAGCTCATGCATTGCCAGTGATTAGCGATTCAGACTACATTTTGAAATTGCGTAGTTAACTAACAGTAACTATTATATCTATTAAAATAAATACAATATATTGAGCTGCAACTTTCCTTCCTATAATGAACAGCCATTGTTTTATTGTTTATAACCCTCCAGGCATCAAGGGTCAGTGTCCTATAACTTTTAGATGCGTCTCTGCTTCAACACACCTGAGTCAAATAACAAGGTCATTAGCAGGACTCTGGAGAACTTGACTGCCGTCTGAGGAGGAGATTCAGCCATTCGCATCAGGTGTGTTGGACCAGGAACTTATCTAAAAGTTGCAGTCAACCGGCCCCTGAGGCCTGGATCTGAGGACCTTTGGTCTATAATATCAATTCTTTGTCTCTGAACACTTTGTTTTAGTTTGACCTTTGCTTTGTACTATTGCTGCTCTCGTTCTTATGCAATTTGGACAAAATGTGCTAATCAGAGAAAACTGTCTAGCTTCTAGGGTTGCTAATAATTTGTAGCGACTTTTGCATCATTATGGATTAGGGTGAGTATGTGTCACACCCACAATTGCTTTTCTGCTTGTGTGCACCCACCCACGGCTACGTTCAGGATTCTTACACATTTTTCATTAAAAAAAATCTATTTTTGTTTTTGACTGTAATATCCATATTTTTTTTCCCCGCTGCATTTTACAATAATTCTGGAAGAAGTAATCACTTCGAATATGCTTGAATAACAGCTGAGTGTTATTATTTTTTTTAGGTTTCACAAATAATGAAGGGAACCTGATGCTGAAATGAGGTTCTGATTTCCAAAATTGAATCCGTTTAAAAGCTTTCACTGTTGGACTCGTCAAATAAGGATTTGGTCCTTTTCATCTCCTCCTCTTCTAATTTAATAGTGTATAAATCAGCACATTATCCCCACCTATGATATATAATATGCATAGTTAAGACTATGCATATCTGAGTGGAATGGAGTGTTTCAGATGTGCTAAAAAATAGTTTGACTGAGAATCTGTGCTTCTCTGTGAGGTACTATCTGGTTGTGGACACAAACACAGAGAGGTATGCCAAGACCTTAAATCAAGTGCGATGGAGCAGGAAAATATCTTTTGCATTAAAGAAAATGGATCTGGAGGACCTGCTAAGAGAAACAGCTCAACATAGTTTTCATGCATGATAAAGTATTGGAAAATGTTCACGGTCTGGTTCTTATTTACAGCCTTCAGTAGGAAATTTCTCAAACAACCAGCGAGCATAGCAGATATGAAAACATTGCTGCTTATCTATCCACAAAATTTAACTGGATGTCTTTGATTGAAATGGTTCACCTCAGTGTTGCTACAGCAGTGTCTTTATACTCATGAAATAGCTGTTTTGTTCTGCATAATTGGTTTGGTAAGTGGCTTACAGGGACATGCGGAAAGGACTGGGGCAGATAATGCTCTCCTCACAAAGGCCACCAATAGAAGTTTTATACTTGTATATAAGATGTACAGCTACCACATAAGACATACATCATCTATGCTTTATTTTGGCCATTCTTGCCCCCACTAAGAATAGCGAGTATTTATATTGCAAGAATTTTGAATGCATGTCTGAGACTTCTTCAGAAAGTAATCGTTAATTAATTGTGAAATAGGCCTTTTCAGTGGTAGACCATAGAAAACAAGATTGAAATGTCTGAGAAACACTCAGTCAATATTTCTTTTGTGTGTGTATTGATTAATAGACACATAATCTCAGTTTAACTTTGCTTTTTGGATGGGTTGAGAACAGGATCCTTTTGTTTCCATTATTATGTTCCTTGAAATCTAGTTTAGCCTGTAGGGATGAAAAGCTTCTCCTGGATATCCTCAGGTTTTACAGTTCTGCAGTGGCTGGGGTTGCAGTTCGATTTTTAAGCATTCAGTGTCCACACTGCAGATCTTTGAACTGGAACTCTCCCAGTGGATCAGAAGGTTTGTTTACATGGCCAAGAAGCATATTTTACAAGATAAATGTGATAAATATTACAGGTGAAATTCAAACTGCACAAAGTTTTAATTGGATAACATTTCAGTTGGGACAGTATTTAAAAAAAAAATAAAAAATCCCTACTTCAATACTTTCACTGTCACCAATAGAAATAGTGTGTGGGTATGTATGTAAGTAGATTTTTAGATGAATCTTCAACAAAAGGACTTATCCATTTTGTTTATTTACTGAGCTTTCTGCACAAACTGTACCATCCTTTGTGCTTCATGTATGGAAATTTGACATGTTTTAATTTGCATTATGCTTTGTACTACAGTGCTCACTGTGAAAATCAGAGGTCTGTACTACAAAGTGGAATTAGTATCTTACTGATGTATCTTAAGGTTCCACTGTGGATTTTTAGTGTCACTAAACTGGTTCAGAGCGATGTCGGATGATTCATTTAAAGCCTGTTGTCACTTAAGATTTGAAACTTTTGTTTATTTAATATTTTTGTTCAAAACCGTGAAATATTTTCTTGGCATTTTATCACATGAGTCCACAGCAAACAACTTGGCAAACTGCCTGTAATCACACTCACCTGTATTTCTGTGGCTATCTCCTTGAAAATACTGAAATAATTCGAATGTTCTCTTGCACTTTTTTGAGGTTCTTAACATTTGCATAAAAGGAGCTTTAACATAAATCTTTGTAACATAAAAAAATAAAAGTTATTTTTGTGTTTATTTATTAGAAAGTAGTATTTTACACATATCACCAAGATCTGGCAAAAACACACTGAAATTGCATCTCAAAACCAACTGAATGTGTTTTTAACTGAACACATTCAGTTAAAAAGAAAATAAAATTTGCAATCATACAGAGTCAAATATATGAAGGTATCCATTGATAATGAGACAATAAGACTTTACTAATTTTGGTAGCTTTGTGTCCAAATAATTTAGTTTTAGACTTCTGTCAAAAGAAAATTATTCAGGAAGTCTTGTTTTTTGTCTAGGTCCAATCAGCTGTTCATGGTATTTTTAGTGAGGAATATTTCCCATGTTAGCTCTTTCTGACTGTATAGGCATGCACTTTCAAAATCAGCAGCAGCAAAAGCCTGTGGCAGGTCACTTGATTACATTTCATTAGAACTTCTTTAGGCATCTTGGGTTCTGCTTTTAGGAAAAACCTACTTGGGCAGCCAAGTCTGGATGTGTTGGCAGTTTTTTTTCCTTTTTTTTTTTTTGAGTGTCCTCCACTTGTAAGCCATATTATCTACAGTTTATTGTCTTTTTCCCCTCTTGTAACACCTCTGCGAATCCCTTACCAAGCCCATAAACTGCTGAGTCATTCTCCTTAGTCAGCTCTTTCAATCTCATGACCAAATCAAACTGAACGTCAGAAGTTTTAACAGGACAATACTCCTAAAACACTTAAAATGCAGAGGAATTATGTCCTTATGGTTAGCACCTGATGTTATGCTAATTTAAATGGAGGAAAAATTTAATTTGACCTAAAATCGAGGTTTTATTTCAAAGACAGGAGCGAAACTGGTCATAGCAACAGAGTTAAGGTAAAGGGGAATATATAAAACATGGAGTAAGAAGGAAAGGGAATGAAACAGTGGAGTCGTCTTTTTTTCATCATAAAGTCTGAAAACTCAACACCAGTCATTTATTGTGACACACAAGAGATTCAATAATGTCTAATTTTGCAGTTGTGTGTTCTTGTCAAAGCCAGAGCTATTTAATTTCAAAGAGCAAAAAAATGTCATAAAAAAAAAAAATAAAGCTTTGAACTATTGATTCTTTTCTCTGCCTTTGAGATGCTTTATTTTGAAAGCTAGTCAGACTGCTGCATAATTTGAAGCTGATATGAGAAGTGTTTTTGTTGGCTCTTCAAAGCCAAGTGCATTATCATTCATAATTGGGTGATATTTTTTGAAAAACCTGTCCTGTCATAAATATCTTGATTTTCGGAAAACCGAGAATGCTATCTAAAAAAAGGAGAATCTTGAAAACACATATGAATTTTTGCTAATTAGCTAAATAATTGTAGTAGTGGAAAGACATTTGGTTGTGTTCAAATAACTATATTCTTTTGTGATGTTAACTACACCCAACCTACTTTGAAAAAGAAAAGAAAAGTATTTCATAGACCTTCAATGTAAATGTAACTACTTACCAGCCACTTTATCAGGTACATCTGTTTAATTTCCTGTTAACCCAAATGATGAATCAGGAATCATGTGGCTACATCTAAAAGCTTCTAGATGAGTTTAAGTCACATTCAAATTGAGCATCAGAATTAGAAACAAAAATAATTGAAGTACTTTGAACATGTCATGGTTGATGGACCTAAAAGTGGTGGTCTAAAACTTTCAGAAACTGCTGGTCCTCTGGGATTTTCCTGCACAGCCACATCTGAGGTTTACAGAAAATGGTCCAGAAAGATAGTAAATATCATTGAGTGGCAGGTGTATGGGCAAAGATGCCTGTTTACGTCAGTCGTCAAAGCACTTTGGGCAGAATGGTTGGAGATAATAGAATCAACCATATGTTAATACCATTTATGCAGAATACTGTCTCTGAACCAATGATGTATCAAACATTGAAGCAGCAGAAAACCCCACCGGTTAGCAGTCCTGTCACCTACAACCTGGAATCTTCGGAAACAACTCGCACAATTGGCACAGTTTTGGACCAATTGAGCATTTTTAAACTCCTCAACCTTCCTGAGTGTTGTTATTCAGCATGTCTATCCCTTTATTACCTCAATGTACCCACATCGATAATGAATTCACTCTACTCCAATGGCCTATATAGCCATAAGATCTTAATTCAATGTAGCACCTTTGAGATGTGGCAGAACAAAAGACTTGCATCATAGTTGTCCGGTCAAAATCCCTGAGGACTGTGAGCGGTATATTCTTGAAAGGCTTTAATAATTAGACCCAAAGACTGTGTATTTTGTCTGCCATTTGTCACTTTACCTTTGCTGCAGCTTCCTTTTACAAACTAGTAGAATGGATGTAGTGTACTCACAATGTCTCTGCTGTGTTGTGCAACACTATATTGAAGTATTACCTAGAATTTTGTGATTCACAGGACATCTTGAACAACCTGGACCCTCTGGGAACTGGAGATTTGGACGATAATGATCTCATGCTGGATGTGGACCTCCCAGAGGATAGCTTGCACGGTCAGCACACACACACACACACCCCTGCACACGCACACATTCTGGTGTTATTCCGTTTATGCCACATAAGGCCATGATGAATACTTAAGTTTCGTTGCTGGAGGTTGTCCATTATTTTTGTATAAGCGCAAACCTCCAGCAAAACTGTCTTATCATAAATGTAAATGAATGCACTGCCAAGGCCTGTGCTTTCCATTTCCAGTAGTTCTTCTGTGGGATATAATGGTTTGAATAAATTGAATCCTGCTTTGCCTTGGGTGCATACTTGCTCTTGCAACATCCATTAAAGAAGTTTAATAGATGCCTTGTTTTGTATTTTGTCCTATTACTCTTTAAATATTTGTCCTTTTTTTTTATTAAAGAATTGTTAAATGACAACTCCAGACTTTGACTGAATTCTCCTTCGCTAACTTGGAACAGTTTTTCTACCCAGCTGTCTGGCTTTGTTTTATGAACAGATGCACACAGATGTGCATGATTGACAATTACTGTTGCGTGAGAACCAGAGTGCGCTTATATAGAAGCGGCTCAAACATATGTTTCCCCTGACTACAGCGGTTCGATGTTGGCGTGATTGCTTTAATGGCTTAATATCCACACCTCACATCACCAACTTCCACTTTTATCACATCTGTCAAAGTCTCCTAAGTTTTCCTATTTTCACTCATCAAATACAAACACATAGACAGCAATCTCATTAAGACAGAATAAATGTTTTTTTTTTTTTTTGTGGGTGTTAAAGGTAATCAGGTCATAGTATTACTACATAATAACAGTGCTGACATCATTATGCCCCTTTCAGATTGTGCTGCATTATGTTATTTTGGTAGAGTGAAAAGAAGGGTCGAGGATTGACCTTTTCCTGTCATGAAATATAATGAATTCTTGGAAATGAATTTTCCCTTGTCATTCTTGAAGCCAGGCGATTCATTTCTAATGGGTTTAATGTAATAGTTTGCCGTGAATGCACTCACTAGGCTGGGTTTGTTCAAACAAGTTTCCCTTTAGGCGCTATGACATTTAATCTGTTTGTATGTATGTCCGTTTGCTGTCGTGTGCGTATGAGCATGTAACTGGGCATCTGGACACCAATGGCTGCTTATTACAAAAACTAGGGAAATAATAAGGGGGAGCATTGTGTTTTAATGCCGGTTTTTGTCATGTCAAGAAATAGGTGAAGTCTGAGGTTTTACTGCTTTTTGTACGCATTTCATTTTGTTGAGATTTTCTTAGTGTATCATGAAACTTTCTATTTTCTCTTTACTTTTTTAGAAGGTTCCATACACCTGAAATTCTCCAAATCTTGTCACATTACAGCTACAGATGTCTGTGAATTTTATGGGATAGACCAAAACAAGATAGTTTCTAATTGTAATATGGAAGGAAAGGTAAAAATAAAAAAAAAATAGCTATGAACAACCCAGACACCCACAGAGATGCATGGTGTTGGAAGCATCATGCTGTGGTGGTGCTGGTAAAGGCATACCACCAAAAAGACCATTCTTTTAAAGTGGCTGCAGGGATGAACGCAAATGCAAGACATGGTTGGAAAACTTTGTATTATATTTTTTATGTTAATATTTTGCACTACTTTAGACTTTCCCTTTAAAAATACCATTAAAATACAGTGAAATTAATTTTTATTATGTGACAAAATGTTGAAAAGTTCAAGGGAAATGAGTAATCTTTTATGTACAATTAAACAAACTAGACAAGGTTAATTCTTAGTGCTAACCAAAAATGAGCATGACGTGAACTAAGCTAGCTTTTCAAATGGTTTCAACAGAAACCTGGAAAACAACTTACAAACTTTCATAGTCGGATGTGGAGTATGTAAGCAGTCGTCTCCCTGTTTTTGAGAGCAGGAGGTGGTGAGAGGGAAGGGAATGTTCACACTGCAGGAATGTAAATTGCAGCGTCATCTCTTCCTACTCCTTTGCGGGCAGCAGCCATATTTATAGCTCTTACGTGTCACGGGTAGAGTTTGTGTCACCAGAGGCGAGGCAACGGAAGCGCACACTGAGGAGTTCAGTTAACTCCAGCCCGCGCGGGGCAGGCCGAGCGATGTGGCATGGGGAAGGGAGTTTTTTCTAAAGACCCTGACACATAACAGGAAAAGGAAAAGAGAAGAGAACTTGTGTAATGTTCTCATCCAGCTGTCAGGATCCTTGAATGGAGAGAGGCCACAGCTTTGCTCTCTCCCAGCTGGCGACTTCCTTCGCTTGGACACAAACCAGTCACCTCCCCTGCTCTCCCCAGCACCACCACAGCTGACTTTCTCTCTCCTCTACCAGCTCCAGTTCCTAGGGAGTTCCCAGAAAAACAAGGCCATCAACAAAGACGGGGGTCAGTCAGCCCAGGAGCCGGGCTGACTTTTTTCTCCCCGGCCTTTTGACAAATCATCAGCTAACTGGGCAGGGTTTTGATTCTCTCCTGTCTGTTCCTGACTCTGTCTACGTTCATGGATTTTTTATTTTATTTAGTTTTACTCAGTTTATATTATTTCCTGAAGGACTTTATCTGAGCTGAAAGGAATCATTGGAGGCTCCTTAGTTCCTAGGAATGTGACGGCTGCATATCAGACTGGCTGTCTGCTTCTGCGCTATGTGGTGACACTCTGGGTAAAGTATGCTAAACACGGCTGCTGAATTTCTTTGAATGAGGTTTGCTGTCTTTATCTGCTTGTTGCTTCTTTGAGCGTCTCGCACATAAAAGCCAAAGGTCATTTTGGTTTGCTGGGAACCATGCTTTCTCAGCTGTCAGCTTTGTTATCGTCATAGTTTAAGACATGACTGCATAAGTGTTGCTGAACACGGAGTCGTTGGGAGTTTCTTTTCAAAGTAGAGAGAGTAGAAGTACTTTCTTAAACTTGAATCCAGCTTTTTCTGTTCTGGCCCAAGTATAACTGCATCACACTTTTTTTCCCTCTCACTTGTCTCTTTGGCATATTACTGATGTCTCACCCATGCTCCACATTCTTTCCCTACAGACTTTGACAGCATGTCTCTCATGGAGGGCTCAGACAGAGGTAGCCGACAGGGGCAGCGACGCAAGCAGCACCGCTGGAGTGGCCCAGATCACTTCTTCCATGACAGCAGGTTGGTCAGGCTTCCAAAAAAAAAAAAAAGAGAAGTGAACAATAAAATCAAACTAGCAAAGCAAATAACATAACTTTTTTTTCTCTCTTTCTTTCAGGCTTCATTTCTTTAGTAATTATGACAATCACAAGACTTCCAGGTTTCCTTCTCGTCCCATCCAGTCTGATGGCAAGCAGCCAGTCTATAAACCAGTGTTGGATGAACTCACTCTGGAGCACATGACACAGGACTGCAGCGTGCTGAGGAATCAACTTCTCAGGCTCAAAACGTTACTTCAGGTTAGACCCACATTTGCCGACCACCTTAAAAACGTGCCTGTTTAGCAACTGAAAGACCTCAGTTTGCTTATGATGTCGTTCTGTAGAAACAAAATAGTTCTAAATTGGTTATTTTAACCGCAGTTGCACAAACATTAATTTGTGACACATTGATCAGAATCGTGGGGCTGGTCTCTGTTTTTTAGACTTAATTTTGTCACCTTCAGATTTGTTTTCAAAATATAACAGAACATATAAAATGCATTAACATAAACATATCACAGAAAGTAAGGGATTTTATGTTTGGACAATTATTTTTTAAAGTATTGTGATAGTTCTAAGCAGAAAATATAGTCTTGGAAAGCCTCTTTTTGTCCCTCTACATGGTGTCACGTTCACATTTAAATATTTTTTTTTTGTTTAGTCAAAACAGATCTCTCTTAATCTGTTTTAGACAACCTGTATAAATAAAGGTCTAATTAAAAAAGTTAATTGAACATGAAAAACTTGCCAAATTCTCTCCACATTATTCTACAATTCACCCCAATTTGATGTTATTTGGTTAGCAAGACATGTTTGAAACTTAACGGTTTATTTATTGCACAAAGAAGTACGTTAGTGGTGAATTGTTGAGCCATCCAAGTAACACAGCCTGGCATTTATTCTTCATGATGAACACCACCGTGGGATGCCATAAACCAATACTTGCCCAAATATGCCAAAGTTGGTTGTGTTAGTCACTGGTATGAACTGTATATCAGAGCTGATCCCACAAGTATTCAGCGGTCAGCATTGCAAGCAGATAATCATTTTTACACCTAAATTGTGTGGTAAACCACTGTCTAAGAGGGTGAACATTGACATCTTAAGACAATCGAATCTGTTCTAAAAATGAAGATTTGGGCTGAAACCGGTTGCAGAATCCTGTCACAATATCTGCCTGCTTTGCGATTGCCTTTATTGATGGCACACCTTGTATTTCTAGTGAGAGAGTTGCCACTGCACTCCATCCTACCACCTCCACAGAAACACAAAGAAGCCAAACAAAAATTTCCTTACTTTTTGTGTTAATTATAAATATATTTTCTTGCTCTTTCCTGCTGTTAGCACTCATTAGTTTTTAATATTGGTAGCAGGGGTGATAGGTGGCTGTGAAACAGGTTTTTACTATTTCTTATAGCAAAACCAAGATTATTACAGAGTTGATATGTTTTTGCTTCCCTTAGCATCTTATACAAATACAGTGATTGGTATTAATAAAACTGCAATTTGTGTATTCTTTTGTTAACGCTGGTACTTTTTAATGGCTGCCAACATTTTCCCTGACAGCGGTTTTTATCAAAAAGATAAAGCAGAGCGACTTCATTATAATTATTTTAGCCTTCTCGTTATCTGTGTCAAGGCTCATTCTCTTGCTCTCTTGCAACCTGAATTAACTGCAGACATGTCATCATTCTGTGGTGATGCTGGTAAAGACATACATCGCAAAAAAACTTTAATCCTGAGGTGGTTCTACCCAAAAGCAATTTTGGAGGGATGAACAAAAAGGCAAGATATGCTTGAAAAACCCTATACAATGTCATTTCCTGTCAAAAACGTTGGATTTTGCCCTTTAAAAATAACATTAAAACACAGTGAGATTAGTTTTAGATTTTTTTTAATGTGACACAATGTTGAAAAGTTCAAGGGACATGAATAACTAATTTAATGACAGAAGCCCTGGAGGGTGGTTGGAAGCTTTTTTTTTTATATACAACTGAATTATTTAAGAACCTGGTACAAATCAGATGATATGCACTTTGAAACCATAAAACTGTATAAAACAGTAAATTTTTTGAACCATATTTGAGTTAAAAACTGTAGTTCTTCCTTTGGTACATGACATAAACAAGACAATATTTTTTCTCGGGTACCAACAGCAGCTAAACCAGACAAGGTCAATTTTTAGAACTGACCAGAAATGAGCGTAAAGTGAACTTATCTATTTTTCTAAATGGCTTCAACGAATTAACTGCAGACATGTCTCAACATATTACAAGAAAAACTTTGTAAATAACTTCTTATATCTCTATACTTATTTTGACTTCAGTTTTAAACACTCCAGTCATACTGTAAAATAGCAATAGTTGTTGTTGACTTGGAGGTGCCTGCTAGTTCTTTCACTTATCAGAAAAAGTTTTGCCTTTTGAGATTTCCCAGTTCATCTAAAACATTGATATTTAAATTTGCTTTAAATAATATCTGTTTGCTGAGTTTCCTTTACAGAGAAGGTCAAACCCTTCGATTGCATTGCCTCAGGTGCAAAAATGTTTCCTTCACCATTAACAAGCTCATCATGTTTTTGTTTTTTTCATACTACGTTGAGCTCAAGGCATACACTGTGCAGCAAGCCTCCTCTTGCTGAATCTAAATTTGTCTTTGGCACATTGCTCTGAAATTCAAAGTTCTTTCAGCTTTGGCGCGATTTAGCTGCACAATTCCAGCGTAACGTTAATGAGCGCCAGACTTAACGTGCTCTCCTAGCCGAGTGACAGAACGATGGAGATCGAACACCTTTTGTGACAGAATAAGATATTTGGCATTTGATGCCTTACATTTCCACTTTGAATAACTGTAACTGACATTTTGTCTTAAATTTTTGACACGCTTTTTTTTCTTTTGACAACAAGCGACGACTGTTACTGGAGTATAAACCTCTCAAACAAGCAAGCAAAAAAATGTATTCGGTGTTGTCAGCAGAAACATCCTCAAAAACTGCTGCTAAGCTCCCTGAGGTGAGGACAGCTTTTGGATTCAATAAAATAAATATGTTGAATATTCGATCCCATACTGTGCCTTTGGTTTGTAGCACCTTTGGCTGGCAGATCAGGGTCAGGGGAGAATCTGTGCAGAAGAATGAGGTTCTTTCACAGCTGTGAAATATTGCTTTTGAGGCATGCCTGAGGCAATTGATTCAGCTCACTTTGTTCTCCGCATCTGTTTGTTTGCCCCCCTCTGTGTGTGCGTGTTTCTTCTGTTTCAAGCTTGAAGAAGCAGGGTCTCCAGCAGATGTTTGTGAGCAGACTGAAGACAATACCACTGTGTCACAGGTAAAGAAACTTGAGGTTTTGCAATGTTTTTGCACCAAATACAAATCAATGCACAATGTTTTCCCCTATCTAATGTTGTCTGCTAGTTGGACGGCGTGCTGTATATGTTTGTGCTTTCAGATGGAGGCCCTGATTAAGGAAGTGCAGGTGCTCAGGGAGGAGCTGAGGGGTAGAGACAAGACAATAGCTTTGCTCACTCTGCAGTGCCAACAGCTACAACATCATCAGCAGCAGCGCGATCAAATGGTGAGTTGGTATGAACAGGATTGATGCAGGTGAAAAGTCACAACGTGCTAAATTGTTAATATACTCGTAATGTACTCATTAGAGCTTAGATAGGTGTTGTTGTTCTGCTTTATGTTATACACTCAAATAGAAAAGAAAAGCTTCTTTTTAGCCTGGAATAATGTCTAAAACTAAATAGCCAGAATGTTTGAGGAAATTGTACACAGCTTCCTAATCAAATCCAATAAAAATGAAAGGTGTGATGGACTTCATCTTTCAGTAGTTAAGATGGAGAGCGGAGCACTAATCTGTGAGTATCTGCATGGGAACAAAGTGCAACAGTCTTCATCAAAAATTGTGGAAAATCTGGAGCGATATCTGACATGATGAATATTATTGTTATAAAATTGTTGACAGAATCAATTATGAAAATAACAGTTTGGTGGTTTAGTCTCATTTTCTGCCACATGACCCCGAACATATACATGCGTATATGTTCGGGGCGTATATGTACGGGGCAGTAAGGTTTGTCTTGCTATGCTTACTATGTTCTGGGAAACTTCTTGAGACTTTCGTTTAACAATGACTTTCTTCTTGCTGCGCCACCGTTCAGAAAGTATTTGCAGAAAACAGCGTTAATAGTTGTTTTGTCAACGTGTTCTTCCACCAGACCTCCAAAGTTACAATAAGCCTTTTGTCTGCTTTCTCTCAATTTAGGTGAATACCATGCTTTGCTAAGTGTGTTAACTGGGCACACAATTCAATTTTCTGTCAATTTTTTGATAATTGACAGAGGATTGCTTTATGAGATATTCAAAGCTTGGTATATTGATTTATAACCTAACCCTCGCAAATTGTTGACTAATGTTCTCTACAAAACATCTGAGGCTTTTACAGAACAGCTGGATTTCACCGAGGTCAAATCACACAAAGACAGACTCTCTTTCCAGACTGTCATGTTTGAAAGAAAGTTAGCATCAGAACGCTGGGTTCCTACCGTCGGGCATACTGCTTATATTTAAAGATATTGGAGATAGGATGTTGGAAAGCAAATGGCTTTCTCATTTTTCTAAATTTTGTTTGTAAAAAATGAATTTTAAAAACGTCAAACCCATTTTCTTTTCTTGTTATGGTTTACTTGATTCTGCTGCAGTTTGTATTGGTCTACAACATAAAATGCATTCAAATTTTTGGCTATGACATGACAAAACTGAATATAAAGTAGGTGAATAATAATTTTGATAGATATTCTGATATATTTTTTTCAGTAATCCATTAACAGTTATAAAAAATATCATCCCTTCCTTCTGATTTCTGAAAATAATTAGCTGTAAAGATGATCTGTAATTGAATGTGTTTTTTTATGCAAATCAACATTTGATAAATAACCTCTGTATGACTGACTATTTTATTTTTATGGAAAGTGAAAAAAAAGATTTTGAAAACATATATACTTTTAATGTCATTAGAACTCAAAGAGTGTAGTTCATGTGCTGCAAGACCTTAGTTTCTCTTTCAATTGTTCAATTCCTTCCTGTTAGTGTGCCTTTGAGATCTGTGTCAATGAAATGCTCCTAGTCAGCACAGTTTATGCTGCTTGGTTTGTGCAAAAGGAGCATATTACAGACAATACTTTGATTACATCATCCAGTATGACAGCACTGCTGCTAAGCTGCCAAATGGATAGAGAAGTCATGCAGTGACACTCCTCATTGTGTGTGGGGGGAATTAAATTGATGGCTATTTTGCTCTAGCCCTACATGCACTGTTGCTCAAGCCTTCAAACAACATATATTCTGTTTGATTTTGACTGGCTCCATTTCCACTCTAACATTCATTAGTGTTCTCTCGTTAGCCAATAAAAAAAAAAAAAAAAGAAAAGAAAAGTCATCATATGCATGGCTGACATTATTCAAATCACTGCCACAGTGAGAAATACCAAAATGTCAAAGCAGGACCTATCCACCAGCTTATCTGTGACATGCTGTCTGGCCAATTAGGATTAACAACCACCCAAAGCTCTTCAGTCTGCACAATATTGTTACACCCTTAACTTCCAACAATCAAAGAGACAAATGAACACATTTTTTTTTTTTTTTTTTTTTGCTCTCTGGCTGGCTTTAATGAGTTTAAAAGTTGTTAGACTGATAGTGTGTGTTCAAAGGAGAAAACAAAAGAAAAATCACTTTACTAACTCACTCCTGAGGCTTCTTTTCTTGAGGGAATCCAAACTTAGGAGAAAAATCAGATGATGTGTGTTTTTTTTCCTACTCTGATTTCTTTACATGTAACAACAGACTTATGAACAGGAAGGGAAAAAGAACCAAACAACAGGGCGAAAGAGTTTTAGGGTCCAGGCTGAGTGAGAGAAACTAGCAATTCCAATAAGATTGTTTTTGAGTCCATGAAGGCTGCTGGTTCAACTTGAATTAGTGAGTCAGTGTCTGGGTGTTTGTTCCTGAAATTGGTGTGCTGTTTGAAACTGTTAAGAGGCTGAAGCTGGTAACAGCTGACTGAATGCGACATAATGGAGAAAGAAAGAAAAAAAAATATGGAGGTGAGTGTCTTTTTTCATGTGTGTACTTGGAGGGCTGAGATTGAAAAATGTGAGAGAAAAGCAGAGCTATTAGAAACTGAAAAATGCTATTAAAGTCCCACTTAACCGAAAGGAGCCTCGGGTTTAGCCAGTGGTTCCCCCAATCTTTTAGTTATTATATCTGAATTATCATGTAATAGTTTTTCTTTGAACCTGGGATGGCTCACGTTAAATTTCCAATCATGTCCTTCAATTCTTATCAAAGCTTAAGTAATCTTCTGACTCCTGGTTTTCTTCTACAGTAAGATGTATTCTGATACATGTTAAAAAATATATAAATCAAATTAAATCAATGCATTTTTATTTTAGTGTGCGATAGGGTGTAATAAAATGAGGCCTTTTTCTGGGATCAGTTACAGTTTGGTGCGATAAAACATATGAATTATGTCAAATATAAATACAAAAAAAAAATTAGACAAATTTTTAAAATGAATGTCATTATGTAATTTACATAATCTTAGTAGTAGTTTGTTATAATACATTGATGGAGAAAGTTGATGGAGAGGTTGTCATGGGTCTCTGACAAATGTTAATGTTCGAAAGCGATAGTATGTTGTATTGTCGTACTGTTTATCTTTGAAATACATGCTTTAAAAAAGCTATTACTAACTAAAGAAAATGTATTAATATCTCAATAATGGCTCACTTTGGTTTGAAATAAATTTAAGCAACATTTATCTCCAGTCAGTGTTTATTTTTCGTCTATTTCTTTACTTGATAAACGACTACACCTGCTGTTTCTCAGCATACATCAATATTTCATGATGGGCTTGCTATTTATACCGCCTGCTAGAAGCTTACATACTTGCATCATCTGCTTATGTTAATTTTGGGCTTTTTCTTTCTCTAGAATTAATACTTCAAATCAATTTGAGAAACAAGAATTAGGTGCACAAGCTTGAGTTCAATGCAGTTCTAGCTAACCCATGCAGGTTTTCAATGGGCTCAAATAAAGACATGCACACCCAACCTTTTTGCATTGATCATGGCATAATTCTGGCTGGATATTCAACTCTTACACTTATCAGAAGTGTTTCGCTTTAAGTGGTTAGCCTCCAGGCATCCACCAGCTTTTTAAGCACAGTTCATAAAATTTAAATTGTGTTAAAATCACAGCGTTTATTTGAGAAGCCTTTGTGTTTGAGATTATTGTTCTATTGAAAAACCTGTCAGACTTTTAACCATCTGACCCAAACCATTACACTCGGATGAAAGGAAATAGGGTTAAATGATGAGAAGCAACCCAAAGCTCACTGTGGCTCAAGCTGATCAGGAACTTGAAGATGCTGGAACAAAAACCACTGTCCTGTGTGAAGGGAGCTTTTAGTGAATTATGACATAGATGGGGACCCAATCATCACCTTCAAACATGACTGAAATCTGCAGCTGTCCTTTGTGGACAAGCTAAAGGCCTTTATAGTCTGATGAGACAAAGATGGAGGGGTATTTTTAAAAGTTTTTTGTAGTATTCAATGTGAGGGTTTCAAACCTAAGAGAACTGTACCAACACTCATGCATGGAAGTGGCAGCAGCAAGATCAGGAAATTCAATATTTTTCAACTACAACTCAAATTAACTGCTAGATCGATCAAAACTGGACACAACAGAGTTTCAACAAGACAATAACCCCAAACAAACATAAGAAATGGTTTTACGATAAAGATGTGTGGAATATCCTTGATGTCAGACTAGTAAAATAAAATGCACGTAGCATACCAGGAAGTCAACCAGTTTATGTTTTGATAGTAGACAGATGTTGAAAAATTGAACCAGAATCATGCCAGTACACACTAATAACTACAAAGCATGTGGCTTCACTGCCACTTGCCACATGACATTGACATGCATTTGTATATTTCAGTCTGTATGTATAATTTAGAACCTTTGTCTATTAGTATATCCCAAAGTGTGTCATGTTTCTAGTCTTTCACAATTTGAGCACTACTTTCTTTATTTTCCTCCCTGCGTTTTAGCCCTATGAAGGTCAGAAAGTTAGATGTCAGTGCCGCCATCGGAGGACGTCCACTTCATTACAACACAATGAAAGACAGTTGGACACACGGATGCAGCAGTACGACAAAGCTACCCAGACGTATTGGAGAACACCGAGCCACCCTGTAAGTCCAAATATTGTTCAGTCTAATTCTTCATTGCCAAAAGTTGAATTTGAAACAAAATTAAGTCGCTTCATGTGGATAAAGGTTCAATGAATGCTATTTTAGCAAGTATTTGACAACACTGCTGCATTGATCCTGTGACTAAATTAACAAATTCTAAAAAAAAAAAAAAAAAGAAAAAGCATCTCCCTTCCAATTTACAGTGGTAAGCAGACTGGTGACTGACTGCAACCATGCAGTGCGTTAATCAGTTGAGTGCCTCTCCAGTCACCCACCACTAGAAAGACCTGCCAGGGAGGTAAATCACTGTGCTGGGTCTCCCCTCTCCTGTTTATTAAACTGTCTGTTTGCTTGTCACAGTGTCTCTTACTCTAAAACCACCCAGATCCAGTTCAACTTGGGGTGCAAAGTTAATGTTTGAGTGACAAACAAAGACAGCGGGGAACATAGGATTGGAATGAGAGGGAAATCAGAAAAATGTTTATGTACGTGTTTTCCGTTTGCAGTGTTTCGCTCAGCGGCACACGGGGTTTCAGCCAGTTATTGATTTTACAGCAGGAGAGCCACAGGCAGCATGATTAGCAAACAGTACACTAATTGATCCGCTTCCAGCTAAAAGGGTGAAACGTACACACAGAACCATGTTATGTTTAAATTTTATATTTAAGGACAATAATGATTTAAAACAGAAAATTACCTTATTTGTCTTTGTGATTGCAATGCACTATTAGAGCTACTCTCTGAGGTGGGAAAATCTATGTTTTGATTTACTACACGTAGACACAAGCTATATTACCATCTACATTACAAAGTAATCTTGATAGCAATAGCAGATTATGGTTTAAAAGTTTCCATGGCAACTATTAAAGCAGGGCTCTATGCTCGATGATATTCATCTCTGTAGTGAGAGCATTTGTGTCTGACCTGTGCTACCTGGCACATAATAACTCAGTAAAACACAAAACGCATTCGACATGTTCTTTGTCAAAGCTTACTATTGCTCTGAAAAGCTCTGCGATCCTTTTGGAATGTTGTAGCAAGTAAAAAGAAAAGAGACTACTGAATAAAAAAAAAGCAGTAATAGTTGATCTGCACAAGATATCTGCATTTCACAAACATCAGAATCAAGCTTGGCTTTGGTATTCCTCCCATAACTGAACTCGTTTTGATATTATTTAAAAACATTTTTTTTAATCTTTTACTTTTCAAAGCCATTTTCTTTTTTTTCTTTTTTTTTGTTTCTGGTTTTGCTTTTGTACCATGTTGTTGAATGCCATGTTAAAAAAAAGGAGATAAAAGAGCAGTATTTTGTTTGTGCAGTTGCACTTTAGTCATAGACCTAAAACTAAAATTATTTTTCCAACAGGCATAATTTCACAGTGAAAAATTAAGAAAAAAATTAAACTCTCAATGGGAGTTAAGTGATGTAGTGAAAAAAAGAATTGAACAAAATCACTTGAGGTGAAATTATGTGTACGCTTTGCAATCCCTTTAAAATAAATGCATCATACGCGTATTTTATTTAAACTAACATTTTATAATTAGTCACAATTCCTACAAAGTACTGCTTAATTTTCAGGTACCCTTCAATTTGAATATGGTGTGAAACAAAGCTCATTTATCTTTTAGCACAGATAGCAAGCAGGATGGTAAACCAAATATGAAGAGTCTTTAATTTTGGAAAATTGCCACAGAGTCCAGTTGCTTGGGAGGATTTAAAAGAAAAACAATTATCTGCTCATATGTAGCAAGTTTAACAGTAAGGACTGTTAAATGCTACGGAGACTTTAACTTGAATCATGTTCTTAGGTCAAGCAAAACTAAGATTGACCAACAGACACTCTGGGAGGGTTAGGTGTGAAATATGAATATTGATGTCACTGGTGCTAATAAATTTGCCAGTAAAGATTTTGGTGTTGTAGGATTTTTCTTAGATAAATACAGCAAAATTAGGTTACATTTTTTTTCTACATTTCTGAAAGTGAGAGTATATTATTCCAATTAAAGATGGTGTTATTTTATACCTTTATTTACACGTAGAGTTGTCAATGATGTTGTACATGTCTGTATCTGCCTTATCAGTGTTCGAGAGGTTAAAATGTACACTGAGATTTCTGGAATCCTTGAATTCAACCGGCATCTTTGCAGTAAATCCTTTTGCCTCTGTATCTTGTGTCACGGGGTCTCTGTAAATTGTGCTCGCTTTCCGCTGATATCATCTGGGCCCGATAGATATCTGGAGAATTTAGAGGCTTGGTGCACCTCAGGCTCTTTGTTGACTCTTCCTAAACGGTTTTTCACAGGCTCCACTGCTCTCCTGGAGAGAGAGGTGTTTGCTTCTGCAGGAGAAACGGTAATTTGGTGGCAGGGAAACTATACATGTAAATACATTAAAAGAAGATGCCTTCGAATGGTTTTGACAACAAGACAGGTTACCTGTCAGTTTTAATACTTTAGCTGATATTTCCACAAAGTTCAGTTTATTTCCATAGAAGTAAAATGTCAGGTGTTTAGCCAGAATTGTAATTTCTAACAGAACTAAATACTTTCATACAGCAGAAGGTTCTTTATTTTTATTTTTTTCAAAACACCCAGGACTGACAGAATGCCACAGAGGCAGACGAGGAGAGGTGTTTAATTTGTATTTAAAATAGAGTAGTCATTAAATTTGCCTAGTGAGAGAACAATAGAACTCAAAAGCCCTGTATCTTGGTGTTATTTGTGCGCCTTGAATTATGCAGTTGTACGGCTCATCTTTAAGAGACCATGTGTGAGTAATTAAGTATTTCTGGGTTTTCGTCCAGCTCACTCTGCTGTATATAATATGCTTGTCAATATCAGCTGAAACAGGCTTTTATTTAGGCTTCTAATACATTTCTAAAATCCTGCAGAGAAAGCTGTCCGAGCAAATACATACCAATTTAAACTTAGAAGGCTCATAGCCATTTAGACATTGTTTACATGTATTTTCAACAATATAACAAGCACACCAGAAGCACCAGAAGCCAAAATAGCCCTTCACTAGGAAGACCTCGCACTAGACCTCAAGCTGCTTGGATTCGTTGGCTCCTTCACTTTTCCTCCAGACTCTGGATTACCTTTTTCTAAAAGGAGGAACAATAGTCAAGTCCTTTTTCTCCTCAATCCAGATGGCACTTCTGATAGCTTCAGAAGTGTGTATTTAGGAGTGGGTTAACTCTGTGAAAGTTGTAGAGTCTTTTCTTTGACAACCATCCAAGTCTTGTGAATGTCCCCCAAAAGTCTTGAATGGGCTTTGTTTCGCAGTCGGCTGTGGCTGTCCCTACGGCTTGAGTAATTTATCTGTGTACCTCCCATTTATAGGTTTGAACATAGCCCTCTTCTTTAGCATTCATTTGTTGAGACTATCCAATTCTTTTTGGATAGTCTCAATGACAGTCAGGTGGAGAACAGTCAAGTCGATGAAAGTTCAGGGTTCACAGATGACACCAAACAAGACAGAAGCTCACAGCCTTGTTGAAAAAAGGATCAAAAGTGGAAAACGTTTAAAAATACAGTATATATTTATAATTAGATGAACCAGACAAATCTCACTTTTGTCTGCACATTTGTAGATGGTCAGTGCTGGAGGGCAGGTTTATTGCAAATTACTGTACGTAAGTGGCCTTTGTTAACACCCCCAAATAGCTCATCTGGTGGAACTTTGAGGCCTGTTGTCTCATTAATCTAATTTGCAAAGTGCCAAAATTCAAACGGACACATATTTTTTTTTTTTCTATGTGTTTGAAATCATTACAAAGCTTAGACTTCACACTTTCAGAATCTGTAAATGTCTCTAAACGTCCGCGGGAAGTTTTATGTAAAATACAAATTTTCTGAGAAACAGAATTTTGGGTATTCATAAATTATAAGTTGCAATAATCAAAATTAACACAAGTAAATTCCTACACTACTTCAGTTTGCATCTAAGCAATCCATATAGTATGAGTTTCATGTTTTGAATCAGGTTAGAGAAATTGATTACTTTTCTTAATGATTTTATTTTTGGTTTAATATTCTATTTGAAGGACTGGCCACGGATGTTAGGAAACATGCAATGCAGCATTTTATGATCATCTGCATGCAATCTAAGTTGCTTTCTCGCAAGAAATACGGGGAGAAAAGAAAAGATACTTACTAAAATGGAAAGAGTTGTATTTCAATGTTCAAGATGCGCACAATATTGGTCAAGCTTGTTGGACCTCGTCACACACCATGCGTCACATTAGAAACCACATATATGTCACTTGTAGAGCAATAATCTGTGCAAGCAGCTCCCCGGAGGAATCACAGCAGCACAAAAAAATATAAGAAATACTTTCCCTGCCGTCTCTTTCTTCTGCAGCGACTAAAACCTGGGTGGGTATCATTTTTAGTCATTTCCCATTTGCCACAATAGAAAAGCCACACAGCTTTGTGTTTGTCTGCCTGCGTTTCTTTGGCCTGTGTGTAAGTACGAGAGCAGGATGTGCCACACACACGCACACATCTCTTGTGCTTGAGTGGGGAGCTCGCTCGGTGAATGTGACTGAACAATGAGTTCAGCCGAATGAGGACTGGAGAGACGACCTTGCTTATAACCCAGATAAACAAAGATGCAGATGAGCAGCCGCAATGAAACAAAAGGGAGCAGAATAAGCAGTGTTACATCAGTGGCAGACAGAGAGGATAATTACAGCCACCCTCCTACTCCCTCTTTGCTTCTCAAACATCCTCCTCTCTTCTCAGAGCTTTCCCAGTGTCTTTTTTTGTCACTTATGCTCCCTCTCTCTGTGGCTCGCTTGCTTCAGTGATTTCTCCTCTTGTCTCTGCGTCTCCCCGTTTTCGCCTGAGATTGTTTCCCCTCTCGAATTCTTAACTTTCGCTGTAATTGGATCAATTTTCATCCGTCACCGGCAGTGAGAAAAGTGTGGTAAATGATCAGTGTTAAGCCATAGGTGGAAGGTTCTCCCCTTCCGGATCCTGTTGTTATTTCTGCTTTCACATTTGCAGGCAGACGGCCACAAATGCACCCTGCCTTGTGTGTGCTCGCCGTTTGGTAGGTGAGGATTTAATTGCTAAAGTCAGTGAAGTGAGTCGCTGTGGTCAGATCTAAGTATTAATAATAGCCTGATACGTAAAGCTCGGTGGATTAGAGGAGCCAAACAAGCAGAATAAGGCTGTTAGAGACAGCGTGCTGTCAAGGAAGTAGGTATATGATAGATAACAGATGGGAACTTTTACATGGCTTTTTAATTCTTGTCCTACTTTCACACTATCCGCTTAAGCAACATAAGAGGCTGACTAATACATCTTAAAAGTGAGAGTAAGGAACCTAAAACACCAAGCCAACAATCTGCTGCAGGCATAGATTAAACACTGGAGGTGGCAGCTGGAGGCTGCCTTTGTGGTGTGCTGAAGTCGTTTTTCTATTTCTTTTTTTGTCATGTGTAATCCTTATATGAGGGGAAACTGAACAGATGGTCTGGTTCTGTAAAACATTTCACATGTTGTTTCACCTGTTGTGTTATGTCTTCATGGACTTTGCATAGGATGAGATTACCAATTAAAGCTATAACAATTATCAGTGTTGCATTCACATGCATGAAGACAATTACATGTATTGATTTAAGTAGCAGACAATTTTTAAGTGGGAAGTTATGTGTTGCATAGAATACAGTACTTTACTGCAGAAGTGGAATGATATTGTTGCAAAATTATGTTTGGAGCATTAAAACTGGTAATCTTTTAACTTTCTGTTGGTGACTTGCGAAAGTGTCAATATGTGTTGAACTTTTTCACATTTGTCAGCTTACAACAAAAAATTTCACAATAGCTCAGCGTCACTCAGATTTTCAAAAATTTATGTTACCGCAGATGCCCAGTCCAGTTTAGCGTCTAGACATGAACCGTCATTTTATCACATTATTGTGCTTCAATCTGAGTGAAATTATTGTAGCTCTGCCTGTTTGGGTCATAGTCCGGCTCAGGTCTTGTTTCTGTTAGTCTTTAAGTTTTTCTTGTAAGATTGTATTTGGCTCCATTCATCAACTGTACCCACCTTCTGCAAGAGCCTCCCTGTACCATGACACTGCCAGAGTGGAAATGCTTTATTGAGGGTGACTAACACGAGTAGTTTTCAGCTACACATAGAGTTTTGTATGTGTGCTACATGGCTTACTACTCTTTCATGAAGGCTATTAGTGTAGAGTTCCCTTGGACCTTTTAATGTTTTCCTTTTTTTTAAATGCTTTGTTGGCTCTAGTGGCCTTTATTTGAGAGTGGTCAGACAGGAAAATGGGTAATGAGAGAGGAGGGGAAGACATGCAGCACAGTTTCATCAGGTCAGGAACCGCACCTGCAACAGCCGCGTCGAGGACTAAGGCCTCCTTATGTGGGTTGCGCTCTACGCCTGCACCACCACAGCACCCTTGGTCCTTTGACTTTTTCTCTGATGAAAGCTGTCCCTGCTGGTCAGTGTTGGTGGACATCCGTGTCTTGGTACATTTGCAGTTATCTCACATTCTTTCCGGCCTCAGAAACTCTCTTGAAATGTTCTTTTATAGCCTGACCCTCCTTATTGTATCTTCAGAATCATCCCTGACCTTTGTGCTGTGTCCTTTGCTCTTTATGCTGTTTGATCATTGATTAATAAAAATGTTGAAAAACAAGCATTATTTTCCCTTATTTTGCTTACTTCACAGTTGATGGATTGCAGTTTGTGGTTGTAAAGTACATTTGCGGGACAAACTATACAGTAGGTGTTCTGGCACTAAGTTAAGAAAGGTAGAATGCCAGATTTATTAAGGCCGCCCCCTTTGTGTCACTGTCATAGTTCAGCTGTGCTGTCAAGGCTCAGCCACACAAAGGTCTGATGCATTTTGCTAATGGCATATCAAAAGAATAACTTCGATATTCCCATTTCTGTCACTCTGCTCTTGCAATGCTCTCTCAGCCCTTCATCGGGGAGCATTTATAATGATGGAAAATGCAAAAAAAAAAAGAAAAAGAAATGGCTGGGTGAGCTGCTGCACAGTTCTGTAAAATGTGCTCGATGCTGTCAGGATTGTTCATAAGCCCTCAAACTTACTCTTTTGTTCTCATTGCCTGGTTCTCTGCAAATGAAGCCTTGAAGTGAAGTTCCTGCCAGGACCTCCTGCTGAAGCTGTTGTTGGTGCTTAATAAAAGCCTGGGACAGAAACATCCTCCTCCTACAATAGTCACACTGGGAGGCCTCCATAATGGTATCGACTGTACCTGCAAGGGAGATGAAAACTTTTCTTTTTTTCCTGTTTTTCTTGTTGATGTGTCAAACATATAGTTTGTGTGTTACAACATTATTGTAAGAGGAGGCTCTCTGCATAGACGAGAAGGAAGCAAGAATACAATAGTTTTTTTTTCAAATCTGCCCAACATGAATTCAGAAAAAAGCTTGAAAACTACATTGCTGGAAGCATGCAAATGGTACCATGATGGTCAATATTCTCAAAACCTTGAAACATACCATGCATGTGGAGTTTACTTTACCTACCGGAGCCTGATAGCAGAGCATTTACATCATAGAAATGTTATTATGATTAAAGACAGGTTTAAGTAGTACAACATGTCTGAGTTGTTGACTTGGCCTTTAAATGTCCAACATTGTAACTCGATGGCATAGTTGTGTGATGTGCTGGACAATCATGTCTTTCTACTGGCTACAGCATCATTTCTGCTGATAACATTTTGCCAGAATCTGCATCTTCAGGAGTCTAGTAAAGTCCGGACCTCAATGGTTATGGCTGTTTTGACATCAATACAGAGAAAAACACACTTTTTGGCAAGTGGTCATAATGTTAAGCCCGATTTCGGTAGGGTTTTGTATTGTCAGATAATGGTTCTAGTTACTCAGATTTAATTTGACATGTATAGAAGTGTTTGCCATATATTTGTTGCTCTGTTCTCCATGAAGGTTTCCCTTTCGTCTCATTCCCTTTTGCAAGTTGGAAAAGTGTTTGAATATAGAGAAAAATAAGGATTTTTTGTATTGGTGAGATGTGCTGCTCAGGTCTCCGATCCATGTTGGCCCCACCTCAGCTTACAGGACTTAAAGAATATGCGGCTGATATCTTGGTGCCAGATACCACAGGACACTTTTAAGGGATCTACTAAAGTCCATTCTTCAATAGGTCAGGGCTGTTTTGACGTCAAAAGATGGCCATTTTGTTATTGCTGTAGACTTTATTTCTTCAGTAACAAGACAGGGTGGTATTCTGTCCCTTTATGACATGATCACCTCAACTTGGAGGATCTACTAAAAAAAAAAAGGTTTTAGATAAGTTATGTGCAAACAGTGAAAACATGGCCATTTCAACAACACTCCTTGTGCATCTGACTGAAAGGCTCAGTTTAGCTTCTGTCTCTTTAAGGCCCTGTTCTGAGTACACTGCAAACATTTTCAAACACAGAGGATGCATATGTACTTTGAAGTGAAGCCTGGCTGAGATCTTATGCTATCTCAACTCAAACTTCTTGAGAGAACTTTTTTTCCCCCACTATATCATTGAATAAATGAATTTATTTCTCGCTGAATATTATCCTAACACCTCTCTTGGCTCCAAACAGCAAAGTCAATCCCAACATAAAAAATATACAACTCTCTGATCTAAGCAGAAAAGCCTAAACTTTAGGGAACAGCAACCATTCGTGCCAGTAAATCCCACAGTCAGCCTGGACTGATCTGTGTTCTTACAGAGAACCTTTCTAGTCGATACAGCCAGAGATTAACAGCCTCCATGACTGGACTGTCCCTTCTGCTGCTGCTCTGCTTATTACCACACGCATAGCTTCAGCGCTATGCATCACATCATGCATTATGCAGAGTCAGGGCTGCACTGTCACATCATTTCTAATGCACCTATTTTTGGTGGTGTGCCACACTTGCTATAGCTCAATAGGTAAGATGCAAATATGTTACGCTACGACAAGATGAATAGTGAAGAAACAAAATCCCTGCATTACTAATAAGGAGATGCAAGGTGATCAGGATGCAAGGTGTTATTGAGAGGGAGAAAAGCTATTATTGGTGTATGGTCCTTTTCTTGTTCTTGGACATACAGCCCATATAGAATAATGCAGAGAAATTGTTTTATTAAATATGCTCTTCCTATACTTGAACATGTCCTACATAGATATTTTTTTGTGTTAGTGATTCCCCTGCAAAGAAAAACAAAATGTCAAATAACAAAGTTATGCTAAGAAATACAATTTTTAAGTGGCTTCGGTCTTTACATGGCAGATTGAAGGTTTGCATGTCGCTTTGTNTGTAGCGCATCTTGGTGGGGTTCATAGACAATAGTATTTCCAAATGTTGGAGATACTACTTAGAAACCGTCTCATAGCTTCTCCGAGTCTGTTGATTTGATCAAATCAGCGACTTTTTCTTTTTCTGAATTCAGGCCACATTTATATGTCATAAACACTTCTCCTTACAACAGAGCAGACTAAAAATCACACAAAAGTGTTGGCTACATGACGATGGGGCATTTTTCTCCATGATCAAACACGCGTACCTTCTCTAAATTGCAATATTTGCATCTCACTAATCTTTCTTTTTTATGAAGTATGTGAATGTTAATCTTTTTACCTTGTAAAAAGTGTTCACTTCAAATCCTCATGTACACCCGGACTGCCAGTCCTTATGAATGATGGCTGCTATCCATCTCAATCTTATTTCCTCATCAAACGGTAAAGGCTACTATGTTTGGTTTGCGTGTTTGTTCAGCTGACTGTGCAGCACCCTATGACAATTTTCACTGCAAAATCAACTAGATAAAAGCGATTTTAGGCTACCATCTGTTTTTTGACTAATTTTACAAGTATTCATTCACACATAGGTTGTTTTGGTGATTGTAAAAGCAGAGTGGGCTGCTTTCTTAAGTGCGTGATCTCTTGCGCAAAGGGTCAATTACTTCTTTGAGCAGGACTTACGGTGTGCGTGGGCGTGTGCGTGTGCTTGGGTATGTCATACCTTTTGTCCTTTGTGTCTTTGCTCTGCACAGGGTGTGCTGCCCAACCCCTTGCTGTCCCCTTGGCATGCACAGCAGCAGGGCTTGATCCGTACCAGCATGCCCCAGCGCAGACACAGTGAGTTACTAACATTCTTTGCTGACGCTTCTCTAACATTCTATAATAAAACGCATATGTGTTCAAACAAATTCAACCAGATTTTCAGTCAATTGCATATTTATTGTGTTTGTAAGGGATGTGTTTCACAGCTACAGGCAAAATTTGCTCAAGCCAGATTTTACTGGAGATTACATTATGTAAAAACAGGAAAAATGATGCACAAATAAAAGAATAAGCAAGTAACTAAACAAATAAATGGAAAAGAAACACAATGTATATAAAGGGTACAATTTTATTTTGTTTTTGTTTTTACTTTGCTTTGTGAAAACTGTGATCTGCAGTGTGGCCACTGTTGTTGCTGAGTGAAGAAGAATCAAACTTAGCTATTTTCTGTACAGATGAGGTGTTCAAAAATAAGATCGGAGGAAATACGTGAGAATATTTTTCAAAGAGAACTCTAGACCTCTCGGGCTGCGAGAGAGCGAGAGAAAGCTACACGTAACAGACCAAAATTACTCACTTTTTTAAACTCTGACATGGAACAAGCTAGATTTGAGGTAAGAGTACCGACATTCTTGAGGGATTATCAACAGACTGATGTTTTTCAGCGTTAAACAATTTATTTGATAAATATGCTAAACTGATTGTTCTCCTTTCTCTCTGTTCTCTGTTTTAAAACAATAGAACCTTCAGAAATGCAACAAAATATTTTGAATACTGTTTTTAAAGTCTAGATCTCAAACAAATCAGAGTCGACAACTGAACGCTTTACTGGAGATGAGTAGTAAGATCCAAATTGGTGCATCTCTGCTATTGATTTTTTTTTTCTTTTGTCGACTTTCAAGGCACGTAGTTGTTAATTTAGTGATAATAAATCTACTCCAGCTTACAGCAGGGATAGTTTCAATATGTGATGTCCATGAATAAAATACCAGCTCACCATCAGGCAATGTATATTCAGCCCTTAAAGAGTGAAATCTTTGCTATAAACATAAATCTGAAAGTAAACCAGTAGGAATTTATTAGAAATGACAAGGCTGAAGAAATGTTGAGATTGTTGTCACAACCAAAAGCTTTTTTGAGCATAACAACAAAGCTTTTGAGTTAGTGGAGATGTGTTAGTGGATAGACAAGGTAGGCAAAGAACAATAAGAATAGGTGAATAGCCCTCTGAAAATGCACATATGTGAGTAAAAAACACAAAGGGAAGAAAGATGTGAATAAAGCAATCCACACGGTTTCTTTTTATGTGTCTCCCCAGGACTCAGCCTTTTATTGATAAGAAATATGGAAAAAAATGTAGCCGAGGTACATTTATTTCAGAACAATTAAGTTATTTAATTTTTTTTTACATACATAAATATAGCAGTGTTCAATGAAGGTGCTTTTAGCTGCCAGTCTCATAGCAGTGAACAGTGATTTTTTTTTTTAAGAAAAAAAACAACAAAAAAACAGCTGAATATTTTACCAGTGGAGGTTTTTATTTTCAGATTATAGAATTAGACATTGAAGTTAATTAGGAAAATTATAACTATACTTGACATTGCAAGAATTTGTTTTTTCATCTGACATATGACCTTGTTTTAAAGCTTTGTTTTACTTTTGGGAAAAACATATCCAGCACAGTAAAAAAAAATAAAAGAAATAAATAAAATAAATACGTACTTCTTTCTCTTTAACCTGCAGCTATTTTTATCCACGCTGCCTGCCTTCAAAACCCCATCCTCCTCCAAGTCTACACTCTCTGTCTCTCAAAAAATCTGAATGTGATTGAACTTCTCTCATTCGTTCTCCTCTGCCTTTGCCTCCTCATTGCATAACGCCTTGGGCTAGGAGTGGAACATCTAGTGCACTACTTCACTGACACAGTGTGGTACAAATGTGAAGATGCTGCTCCCTCAGACCAACACACCGCACTGGAGTTTGGCGTCAGAGGGCACGACAGAAGCATGTCCCTGTACAGCTGTTGGCATGATTTGCTTTTGGTTTTTCAGCTTTTACTTTGCATAAATTCTCTATTGATTTTGTAGATGATAATAAAGAGTGCTACAGTGTCTTGCAAAACCTTTTCTATTCATATTTTGCCACAAACACAAACTTTGATTTTTCTGGGGTGGGGGTTTGTGATATGCCAACATAAAGTAGTGGATGCGCATGGAAGAAAAATGATAAATGGTTTAAAAACCTTTTTGCAAAAATGTAATAAGAAAAAAACCTGCATCACAGAATGTTTTGGAGTAGGCTGAATCTAATCTAATTGCGAGACTTTACAAAGAAGTACAGTAGATGTGGAAAGCTGCTAGAGACAGACCCATAAGACCTGCAGCTGCATCTGGGACTCTGAAGTATTGAAGAGGAAGGCTGAAAAAATGCAGTCCGTTTGAAAAGCATATTTCTTTTTTCCTTCCGCTTCAAAAGGTTATGCACTACTATTTTAATCAAACCCAATGAAATCCTCAAAAAACTTTAAAGTCTGTGTTTGTGTTGAGATTAAAATATGAAAAGTTCAAGCATGAGTATGAAAATGTTTGTGATACACAACTGATCTGCGTTGTGGGGTTTAAAAAAAAACAACTCGTTTTCAGCTTTGATTTGTCTTGTTTATTTATTCCATCAAATTAAGTCCTGTGCATGTTTTTTTTTTTTTTTTTTTCCCAGCTTTACCATTTAAGGTTCATCACTCACATTTAGTAATGATCCTGTGTTAATGGGTGCAGATACATTTCATACCTGGAGTCCTCTGTGTAAAGCATGAAACAACTTCTCTGTTCTTTTAACTCCTATCCAGCCTTCAGCATGCTACGTCACAATATTGACGATCTCATCCAGACTTGTGCTACAATCATGCCCTTCAGCAAACTCACTATTTCTCAGTCCATATATTCCTCTTCCTTCATGCTGTTTTCCAGTCACTCGCTTACTCCTCGTGGTGATTGAAGCTGCAGAGAAGACAGATCGCAGTTGGCCACGACATCTTCCAGGTGCCGCAAATTGGCACTTGGGTGAATTTCTGTTAATGCGATAGCTATCATTAGAAGCTGATAGCTATCGCACTGCATGACAGTGCATCAGAAAGCTCCAAGTGACTGCTGCAAATTATCCGTATCTGAAGCAGACACCTGTAGATGCAAATAATTACTGGCTGCAAGCCTGCAGGCATGTCATGCCGCCATCACACTCTGTCTCCCCCCAGCCAGGAGGAGGTATAAATACGCTGTGCGGTGTGGGCTAATGACATGCCTTACAATTAAAGGTGCCAGGTTACTGACATGCTTCCATTAATAGACTTTTCAGACTGGATTTGTTATGAACTCCAGATGAAATGCAGAATAAAGTCGGCTTTTAAAGTTTCTCAGCGTGAGCGCAGACGAGATCAAAACATGAAATGGGATAAAAGTTGTGTTGATTATGCTCATGTCGCTTGTTAACAAAGTGCATGGTGACATCTCCTGCTAATTGTGATTTGTCTTTTGAATTATTAGAGCCATCAAGGAGTTCTTCCCCTCTGACACTGAATATGGAAAAACAAACTGATAACATAGTGGAATGGCAAAGATAATATGCCCTTATGCAAGAAGCACCACAAACATTTATTCATAAGACAGTTTGAGTTGCAAGTCTTTGACAAGAAAACAACAGTTTCACTTGGCAGAATTGGTCCAAAAATAAGTTGCAGTGTGGCAGAAAACCAGGAGATGGAGCTGTGGTGCCTAACATTGTACCCCAACCCACAGCAAAAAATGACCACTGGTGGAAACATACACAGCAAACCTGACCAGTGAAGCTATATATATATATTTGTATGCATCCTTTGAGATCCTCTTACCTTCTACTCAGAGGAGCATAGTTGTGCTAAGATGGGATTCAGGCTCATTAGTAGCTGTTCATGGTTTCAATTGGGTCGAATACTGCATGAATACTGCAAGATCCTGCCAAGGCACAGAGGTCCCAAAAGACCAGATGCTCAGATATCCAGAGGTAAAATCTGACGGCCATTGATAGTTTACAGATGTATGTGACACTCAACGGCTCATGTTAGAAGCAGCATGAAGTGTCTGTATTGATGTTCCGGGCTACTTAGAATATGAACACAAATCGACTTTTTCTGGAATAAATCTGAAGTGGACATGAAGAAAAGCTAAAGTTGGCTTGCTGGGTTATACAGCCCCTTGAATTTATTTGTGTTTTGTCACAGTACAACTGCACAGTTGGACGTTTTTGTGGGGATTTAAAGTGATAAAATAATGTCTGTATTATTTTATCTTTATAAAAGATAGATATGTAGGATCACAATATTTGTTGCAATAAATGTCTGCGATAATTGGAAAAAACAGTATGGTTTCAGTATTTGGTCAGCTTTTGTAGTTTATTTGCTTGAGTGGGGGTTAATTGCAGCAGATACTAGTATTAAACAATAACATCGCAATTTTGTGTTTTTCCTAAGTAGAAATCTGAAAAGTGCGGCAAGAATTTTCTGGGATAATCCCATCTCAACACTAAATCCACCCTTCATTGCAGCTGTTGGGCTACATTGCTGTCAGCGTTGCACATTTTTAGCCACTTTTACTTGCAAAATATCTCATTCAGGGGGAATTGAAAGTGTCTGTAAACTATGCTTTTCAAGACTTCTTACAGATTTTTTTAGGTTTTGACTTGGCCATTCTTACACATTAATATGCTTTATCTATAATTAAAAAAAATCAAGCTAATCTTGCAGCTATTGTTGTATGTTTATATATATATATTTTTCCCTAAATGAAGTCATTTTGAACAAAAGAGCAATAAAGGTTATGAGGTATTTTAACATCCTGCAACATGTTTCCTTCAGATGGGACAGCTTAACTGACTCAGCTAAAAAAGAGGGATCCCCGCAGCATGATGCTGCCACCATGAGGTTTTAAAATGCAGACGTTGTGTTTGATGTTCATTATTATTTTCCACCACATATTGCTTTTTGCATGTTTTAAGGTGTTACTTTGTGTTGGTATGTGATATGGTGAGGTTAGTTGTTCTGAATGATGTGGAAAACCACTGTATTGTTTTGTAAAAACAATTCTTTTAAGACTGTATGTGAAGAGATCTGAAAGAAGAAATCACAGCAAAGCCGGTCCTGGTTTAGACAGTCAGTTAGCTTCAGTTTAAAACTGTAAGCTTCTAAAGGGAAAATGGTCATTTATTATGATTTTGTTGTCTCTAAGATATCTCTGGTTTAATGTCTGATGGTTCAACAACCCCCCACGCAAAATGGCTCAACAGAACCCAAAACTGAAGAGTACAACATGAAAAACTTCTTCCCTGCTTGTTTTTAAACCGTCCTGTGTGTCGTTGCTTTTCCTCATTTTGGGAACAGTTAAGGGCTCGTCAAAGAAAATAGCATTTTGAAGAGTAAGCAAGCAAGTGGGGAAAAAGGCAGAATGTTTGTATGCTTTCTGATTTGAAAATTCATTCACAGCCGCAAAACACTCAGCAGCGTGGTTACCATGGGGATCACAAACACACCACTTCTGAAACAATGACTATTTGCTGTTTTCTCTCTTTTTGTATTTATTTATTTATTTATTTATTCTTTTTCTCCCGCAGCCTCGAACGCTACAGCCTTTCAACCACTATCTCAACGAGCAGCCGCACCAGGAAAGACTAATAAAAACTCCCCCCACCGAGGGCCACAGTAAGCTCACGCGGAGCAGATCAGAGGAAGCGACTTGCAAAGATAATGACCGTCCTCTTGAAGCCATTGAAGTAGACGTGTCAGGGGCGGGTGGCTCTGACAAGCTGAGTCATCTGCCCAGGACCAACCTGCGCTGCCCCCGCTCCTGCGCTCCACAGGGAATAACTGGCACAGACGGTCCAGCGTCAGCACCTCCATCCGCTTCGCAGCTTGGGCGGAGAGCTACCGCTGCGCCAGCACAGAACTCTGATGCGCCGAGATCGGCTCGCCCTCGCACGCTGCAGCCTCCTCGCATCCACAAGCCGACGTCTTCACCCACGTCGGATTCAGTTGGCGTTGGCGGCTCGGCCTCTCTGAAATCGGGCCGTTCTTCGGGGCCTCCGGCTCACCAGACAAAGCAGCTGCCGCCTCCGACGAGAGGCCTTCCCTGCTTTAACTCCGAACCCCGAGGGCAGATTCCAAAGCTGTGTCAAACTTCACTTCTTCAGCCTCTCAGAACTTCAGAGCCTCGCTGAAATTCACAGGGAAAGTTAGGGAAGGTGTCATTCAAAGTCTTTGGGGCAGCCACGATCCCTTTGAGTCACTCCTGCCTCCCAGAGCCAAATAATTCCCCAAGGAAGCGAATGACATTGTCAGTGAAATTCAACCTCTTCTCCCCAGGCCATATTAGTTGTAGATTTTTTTTTTTCCTTTTCCTTTGACTTATCTCGATAATTAGGGGTTGACTGTAGTTTTATTCTGTGACTGCTGATGGTGCAATTTTTACATTGGCTGCCAAAACTAGATGGTAGGATGTGTCATTCAGAATGGATTTTATATTACAAGTCAATTTCATTAGCTTTGCACATGTCAATGAATACTGAAGGTGAAGGAAAACAAGTTTCACACTTTGCACTTGACTTTTTTTTTTTTTTTGCGTTTTGTTTTTCTTTGCAACAGCCTCTGGCTAATGTCCCGTTTAAGATTCCAGGACCTGTTGACTTTAGACAGCTTTGCCCTTTGACACACAGGTGCATTTGGTTTTTAAACACGTAGTCGATGTGATTGTGACCTCTGCTGTGCCTTAGAAGGCCCAGGGGGAAATGGGAGCGAAAACAAGAAGTGAGACTGAGTAAAAAAAAATAAATAAATAAATAAAAGGGGGAGGAGGGAGGAAGAAAAAGTGAAAAGCACAGCAGCAGACCGAAAAGCTAATTTGTCAAAGCCCTCTGAAGCTTGTCACTTCCGGACAGAGAATATGTGCATGTGTAAACGTGTTTGTTGGTGTGTTCATATGCTGAGTGAAAGGGCTTTGAAGAGCAAAGGAAAACAGCTCCCCCACCACAGCTGTGTGCATCATTGTAGCTCAGTTCACTGTACTGTGCTTATATTTTTGGGTAAACATTACAAACTATGCACATATTAGCAAAAGGGGTCATGGACCCTCCGTTGAAATGCTTTATGATGCAAATATAGGAGCAGAGACAAACAATACCCGTCTGTTAGTGAATCTGTGTCAATAACAGTGTGCCGGTCAAAGTAACAGAACACATTAGTATAATTACGCTTAAAGGCATGAGAGTGTGCATAAGTAGAAAACACTAAGAAGAAAATAAGTTTTATTGGAATAGAGTCACTATTTGAGAAAGTTTTTTTTTTTTCTTTTTTTTAAATATCCAAACCTTGAAATCAGTTCTACAAGGCAAAAACAGAACCAAATCTGTTGATATTGCAATTTAAAGTAGATGCAATGAATAAAGTTCATAACGGCGTGTCCCAGTGTGCCAAGTAACCCCTAAATATTGGAAGTTGCAAGCAATTTGTTCCCATTATCCAAAGATTGAATCAAATTTGGTTTACTCTAATAGCTCAGCAAAAGATTCAAAACGAATGTAATCTTCAGGGACTTTACAAAACAAACAGATTTGGCTTATATACAGAAATATAAAAGTAAAAAAAAAAAAGTGTCTTTAAAATGATCTAATTTAACAACCTATGCTGCATAAGAAGAGAACACTTTGTGCTTTTGTAGTTTTAGTTTTTTTTATGACCACGTTTTTTCAGACACAACTTGTGTCTCATCATACTGACCACTCATCACTTACTACCTGGATCGGGTGCATTCTGTACCGGCTACGGCAACTGAGTAATTTTCTATATTTTAGTCATAGTCTTCTATAAAGTACCGCAGTTATGTGCCTCCAATAAATATCTCTCAGGAAGACGTCAGCTGAGAGATTTCATGTGATCTGGGGTTATAATCTGGCAGTTAAGTAGCCATGAATTAGGATTTAAATGAAAATGAATGAGGAATAAACTACAAGTGAGATTTAAATGGAATTCGCAGAAATGCTTAACTACAATGAAAAATACCACTCGTACGGTATGGTTTTAAGTAAACCAAATCACAGGGCATCATCACAGGACTCATTATTTTGGTATGCAGTTTGCACTTCTTCAGCTTTTATAAAGCGAACACTTATTGACTTGATTGCAACTGCTAATGGAGAGAAAAACAGCAACAAACACAAATGTGCCTTGAGTTGTTTAGCAAGGAAGGGTACTTTTGAATTTCAGCGACCTACTTGTAAAGGTACAATGACTGCAGATTGGTTAGCATTTAGTTTTGCTCTAAGCTGCATGAGTTTGCCATCTGAGTGGCAATCTGTGTATGGGTTGTTCTTCTGTTGGCTGTTCCTCTCCATCCATGTTCAAACCCAGGAGGAACAAGACTTTCTTTTGAAATGAAATTGGGCATAACTTACCTTTTTTTCTTTGTGATTTTAAAAAAAAGGTTTTAATATATTTTGATAATGGTTAATTTATATTTTTTTCCTTCCGTTATATGTTAACAACGGAAGGAAAAAAAACTACTTTTTGCACAGTTTTGGTTTGAAAACTATGCAAAAAGTAGTTTTGTTTTTTATTAGAGCTGTACATTATTTTTAATTCCAGTCATCTGTGCATTATGTGCACAACGGCAAAAGGCTGCTTGAATTTTGCTAGTTAATTAGTATATTATAATTAACCAGAAAACTTAGGCTTTAAGACCCAATACGCTGAAGCTAGTATACGGTGGTGTGTGGACATTGTTTTGAAAGAGCACAGCAAAGACAATGCTGCTAATAAGTTCAGTTAGCGCCCAATGTTCAACAATAAAATAACAATTACATGTTTCTTTCCAATATTTTGAGGCCCTTGTTGTATTTAAAATTCATTTCTTCTTTTTCTAAGAAAACAAATTGACATTTTTCAGAAAAACCTCTCACCTTAATACTGCTTATTTGTTCTAGCTATTGTGTGGGCAGTACCTGATCAAAACCCGCTGCTTGAGCTCTCTGGTTAGAGCAGACTTGTTGACAGCTGTTCAATGCTTCGCATGCTGAAACAGGGTCATTGGTGTTGCAAAAAAAAAAAAAAAAACATAATTATAAATAAATAAATAAAAAAACAAGCTATACTATTCTTATTCAGGGTCCAATAATATGGTGGCATGATATCAAAACATATTTCTGCCAACCCTAATCCTAAACACCAACCAATAACAGCAGTTTAACAGGGATTAATAATAATTAAAAAAAAGAAAATAAGTAAATCTACTGTCTTACTCTACTGTACATCCGTTGGAGGATCCAAGCAGTTTTCTTTCATCCTCCTTTTTCCTCTTCGCACATCTCTTTGGATAGATCAAAGGTATCAGCCGTGTGTTTTCAGGTAGCACAGCCTCTGGGGCTTCAGTGGGCTCTCTGCGGGTGTTTTTGGAGAGCTGTGTTTATCGTCCCTTCGCAGAGTCCTTTCCGCAGTCAAACGCTCATGAAGTGTCCCCGAATGGAGAGCAGCAGTGTGTTAAAAAGGCCTTCTGACAGCGACGCTGCTCTCTTCTCTGTCACGCCGCGTGACCGCTCGCTGTACGCCTCTGGCGGTGTCCGGTCGACTGCGTCCAATAATGCACCCCGCGCAGACGAAGTGCGACAGACCCACACGCGCGCGCNCGCGCGCGCACACACGCGCCGATCCAGCGTGGCGTGTGCGCGTTGTTAAGCGAGATGCAGAGACGCACGTGTACAGGAAGTGTTGCTAAACTCAAGGAGAGAGGACAGTCAGAGAAAACGCACGCATCGTCTCTCACTGTGCACGTGCACCCTTGGAACTTCTCCACATTTTGTTCCGCTACAGCCACCATCTTTAATATTGTTGGTGGGAGTTCATGTGACAGACGCACTGAGTTTTGTAGAATCAACTAGAAGCTGTAATTACAGACACTGTTTGTAAACAAGATTTCTTATGTCTTCTTTATGCAATTTTTTTTTTGAAAAATGCCAAATTTGTGGAGGGCACAATTGATAATTTTGCTGTTACCAGGTCTTACCTCCAGAGCTGTGTATCTCTGCAGCTCCTCCAGAGTAACTGCNGGACACTGTCCTGTGTCCTGACGAAATCTTGGAAAAGTTCAAGTGGAGTGAATATTTTTGGCAAGACACAAATGAGTTCATTTAGTTCAAACTGATCCTGCTGCAGATCAGATGAAAAGAAGTATTTCTTTAGATTACCCTGGAAGTGGGTAGGGCTTGTGTGCGTGTGTGAGTGAGAGTGAGAATTTATACAGCAGACAAAGCATGTTTACCTGTTGGAAGGCTCGACATTGTGCCAAACCAGCCAAGCGGTCGACAGGGCTCTTTGAAGCCAAGAAAAACATTTTTTTTTCCTAATGAAATCGGAAACAGAGATGGAGAACAAAAAAAAAAAAGAAAAAGAAAACGCACAGCGTGAAACAATGAAAAGGGAAGGGATGAGATGCTGTAATGGACAATAATGTTGATAGGCTAAATGCTGTGGGCAGGTAAACAAAATGCTCAGGATATTATCTGCATTGGGGTCCAGAGAGTAGCCTGATCCCGTCAGCTGGGTCGCTCAGCGATGCCAAATAGGAGATCAGTGCAGCTTGTTATGTTTGCTCAAGTTTGTATATATGCATCTCCAGACACTTCTGGCTGCCAGCATTTGCATGTGTCCATAACAGAAAGAGAGAGAGCGAGGGAGAGGGATGTGTTTTCCCAGGCTGACCCATGCCAAGTGAAATGGGGTTGTGTCGTTCTGTTTTCCAAATCTCCAAATCAATGACTGTGTTCAATTCAGCAATCAGGCCAATCAGTCTCGCTAGCTACGCTGTAGCAAAACCTCAACAGTCAGAAAGCTGCAGCACCAAATTTGATTAATTAGAATATGAGATGTGGTTTTAAGGCCAACAAATTACAAAGCTACTGAGCAAAAAACAAACAAAAAGGTTCTGCAGTATTACACTTAATGACAAAACAGTGTACCGCTAATTATTTTTATTGTGTGCTTTTACGCATCTCTAAAGATGCTTTTACTTTTGCCATGCAACAATAAACAGCAACCAGGAGACTTACAAACGACAAATTTGTTGACGTTTCAGGTTTAAAACGAAGCAACGCAAACAATACAAAGTGGTATGATATGTTTGGTGTCTTTACTGCATGATGGAGATATATATATATATATATAGACTGGACATATAAAAGTAAGCACTTACACTTGCTGTGCTTAATTTAATTTAATAGCTTTGAGCTTTTTGCTTTGATTTCATAGCCAATTATGCAATTGACATTTAAAAAAAAATTAAAAATAAAACAGGACATGATTTTATCCAAATGAAACTACAGAAATTTCACATAGAAATAAAGGGATTCTTTTTAATGTTTGATTTGAAGACTGTTATAAAAACTATTATCCACTGCTGCTTACAGTTTTTTTTTTACTACCCCCTCATGCGCTCACGACCAGGAGGGAAAGATTAAATGGCTCTTCTGATTTTAAGAGGCAGCTATTCCATAGCCACCTCAACAGCACTTGATCATCTTTACTATCCAGCTGTGTGTTTTTTAAACTACTAACCAATAATTACAATTAAAAACCACAGCTGGGTAATGAAGCCTGGGTCTCATACTTTTAATAAAATAATCATGAGGGGGGGAAATCAGCAAATTCTGCTTGTTAGGTTGATAATTTCATAAAAGGCACATTTGGGAGAACTCATGGCCGACCAGTGACTTTTCACATAATTGATCTGAGGTGTGAAGCATTTAAATGTTATTTGGGCTGCTAAGGGTGCAACATTACATGCTTTACCTGACTCTTAAGCCACGATGGATACCTCTTTAGGTCATAAAGTGAAAGCAAATGGCAACGGCAATGATTGTCAAATATGTTTCAGTTTTTCTGATTGGTTAATAGTAAAATCTGATCATTCCAGTCTGGTCTTTTCGTCTTCACAAACCACTTCCGTGTGTTTTATTATTGGCAAATGTAATCAACTCGTGCAGTGTTCTGAAACATTTTGGTGTGGCTGTAAACCTCTCTAAAAAAACCAAAACAAAACAAAAAACTTGCTGTAAGTAAAAAGCAATACAAACACATGTACGCTGATCTTTTCCTTTATGCCTTATGTGATGTCATCAGACATATGTACAGGTGGGGGTTGTTTTTGCAAAGGTATATTTTATTCTAATGAAGTAATGCTTTACAAATACAAAACAAACAAACAAAAAAAAGTAGAAAAAATGACCATGGCGCTTTGTTCTTTCGGTAAAATGAGTGAGATTGATTTCACAGAACACACTGGCTCACAGGTTTAAGACAAAACTCAAAGTTTGATAGTGAAAGTATGAATGTGCTCATCCTACTGCTCTTGCAGCAGTAGGATTTGCATAATCTGCTATTACTCGTACATTGTGAAATTCATCAGACAAATGCTCGTCTTATCAAGTTCTTCAGAGCTGAATCAACAACTAGACGTTTTTCCGTGTTTACAGATAATGCTCAACAGTGGAGCGATTTGTATTTTCTCCCATATTATGCAAGGTTGCTGTACATTATCTACTATATCAGCTGCTCTCAGCTGTTACAGCCTCAATCCAGTGTAGAGTGCAATACTAAAAAAAAGGCAGAATGTTGCACTGAATCTTTAGCATCAGTTTATGCAAATAGAAAAAGAAAGCATATTATGCTTCTAAAAATATATATCTGAAGCACTTTACGTTGCACTAGTTGTACATGGAAAGTAGGCAAAATTTGTCATTTATTTCAGTGGGATTTTTTTTCCGTTTGGATTTTGTATGAGATAAAAGCAGTGACCTAGTTCTAAATTTAAAAAAAAAAAGCTTGTGTTTTTTTTTTTTTTCCATATTTCATGTCTGGTTCTGTAAAATGCTATTTTGACGTGAGCAGCTTGTCTTAGATGGATGAAGAAGTGTGAGTAAAAAAAAAATGTGATGCTGCGGGACTGGCGAGACGCCACAGGTGAACGCACACAAGTCATTAAACTCAAAGAAAAATAGACCTGCTGATCTCAAGAAGCCACAGTCTCAATTTCTTCTGTGTTTTTTACTCTCTGCTGCTGGTATTTCTTTAATAAAGTTTGATTCTGTAACATATGTGCTGTGAGATAATTTATTTCTTTGTCAGTTTATTTCTGTATTAGTTCACAGAAACTCGTCTAATGGCAGAAGAGGTGGAAAAAAACAACTTCCAAGAATTAATGGAAATAACCTAGTGTACAATACCATAACATATTAGAAATTTATTCTATTATATATATATATATATATATATATATGTATTGTCAGATTAAAAATGTGACATGCCTTTACATTTTTCACACATCCATCCATGTTTTTTAAATGGAATTAGATTTTGATATAAATAATGGAAAATAGCTTCATTCGTCTTGATTTTTATATTGATTAAGTACAATTATTTTTTAAAAAGCTCATTCTTGATTTCTTAGCCCATTTTTCCTCATTCAGTTCTTCATCTTGACTCCTCAGACCCTCCGTTCCCTCTCTGAAATCCAAGATGNATGCACCCGAGTGAACTTCCAACTGTAATCTGGCAAATGTTATATCTTAACATCTTACAGTGAGGAAAAAATGTATTAAAGAGCCAAATTTAAACTCCATATGGAAGTATACTATGAACGCCCACACATATACCCAAAGATGAGCTGAATATCTCTCCACTCTTGTGACCACTGTGTATCAAGGGGTTGAATTCATCCATCCTGCAACCTTGGTAGACATTTCCAGGCCTGACTTGTAATCAAATAAGATCTGGTTCCTTCACGTTTCAAAAAGGAAACCATAATTTAAAGATACTATGAAGCTGGGAATGACAGGAAGGCTTGGCTATAATTGTTACTGTTTTTTCTTTTATGTTGACAGTTCAAATTAAAGTAAGTAGCATGACTCATCCTTTTTCATTACTGTCCATTCCACCTCTTTACACCTTGCATGTAGTACATTTAATAATGAAGTTCTCTCTTCAACTATGATGGCTGGGTAACAATTTGCCCAGCTCAAGGAGCAGAGTGACACTGCCATTAAAAAAATAGGAGATTACGGGCAAAAGGGCTTCCTTTGAAAGGGGAAGGGAAGTCTTTTTCATATGCTGTCAAAAGTGCTGAAAACGTCTTCAGCTGTAATTTCTGAGCTGCAGGTAGATCAGAAATTACAGCTCAGTATGGAAATTACAGAAACAAATAGTAAGAGGAAGTCAGACACTGAGGAACTTTTATTTTGCGAGTTCAGAGTAGAATTGATATTTTGTTGGACACATCTACCCATTTAAAAATACATTTATTTTTCAAGTATAAATTTTTGTTTTACTTTTTGCTATATGGTAAAAATAATAACAACTGCTCTGAAACATAAAATCAAATGTTCATTTATTTGTGCGTCTCTCATTTGCTTTAGAGAGACACATTGCAGCTCTCTGCAGGGAGTCACAGTAGGTGCAAAACGCATTAATGATGTACCAGTCCTCTTCGGACCGGAATTCATCCTGTGTTCACATCTGCCATAGTCCTCCTGTAAAACGAAAAGCATAATTTACCGTGAAAGGAACTAAAACTTCAAACTAATTCCAGAAAGGGTTGTTGAAAAGATCCCACGTATGCATTTAAAATTTTTTTTTTTTTAAATAGCATCAGGTAAACCCAAATAAGAATTCCATTTTATCATTTATGCATGAAATTATTTTTGCCTGAAAGTCAAGAACTCTTCATATCTGTCCATGAATAATTTCTAGGCAGCTTCATTACCTGAGGTTGAGTCGGTGAAAAGCGGCTCAGTAGACATTGAAATTGTGTGTCCTAATAGGAATGTAATACTTTCCTCAGCTTATCTGCTCTGGCTTTTTTAAGAGGTCATTTTGGCATACTGCGCTATGCAAAATAGTTCCCTTATTTGCACGTCTGTTTTGTCATTGTGCCAAATGTCCTTAAACTGCAATATTATAATATTCCGCATAGTTGTTGTCAGTCTCAAATCTAAACAGTTATTTATCTAAAATGTTCTGCCTTCTGTCATGACTGCTGTTTATTTGTATTGGTCTGGATCCACGTTTATTATACAAGACAGAATCTTTGTTTATTTGCAAAACTCTTTCTTAAAAGTTCACCAGACATGTTAAATCTCATTTGGTCCTTTATAACTTCCGGTAACAAAACAGTCCAATGATTATGTTATACACATGAGCTTAGGCAACACTTGAATTGCTGAACTAACATGCAACATGCACCAGATATACATTTTAAAAATATGCATGTTGGCAGTCTTTTTCAAAATCTTCTGATTTGGAAATTATAACCTTCAGGTAACCTGGTTGTTGGTGCAGGCGGGAAAACAATATTATCTATGCTTAAAAATAATTGAATAGTGATAAAAAAATTATTGCTGTTTGCAAGTAGTGATTATCTTTTTAAAACTGCAATGTCTGAGTGAGAAAAAAAAAGACAGGTGCACAATTATGGGAAGAAAATGACAGCAGTTCTCCCTGTTACTAGATAGTTGAATGAAAACAGGGACATACAGTAGGTGCCACTTACAAAAAAACCACAAACATTTCACAATCACAATTTGAATCCTGATTGGCTATACAGACAAGTTTGCATATTTATTTTTCCACATATAAATTGTCATCTGTTGTGTTTTAATGCACATTCCTTCCACTAGAGTCTACTATTTTTGATAACTATACAGTATTTTTTGTTGTAATTTAATCTCTTCTATACAGTATATTTTTGCTAGATTTCACCATTGTTTTGGTATTTGTTGCTTTTAGAAAAATTTGTCTGTGTTCCTTAAGGTCTCCGTGTTATTTCGTTTTATTACTTTTGCATGCTTCTTGTGAAGAGCTCAAATAGGATTGTGTTTAAAGCAGTGTGTACAGGCGGATCTGTTGCTCGGCAATCTGGCTCTGGTCTGCTCACTCGTTCCCATACACTCGCTCTTTCAGGCTGAAGTTATTCCATGGAAATAACATAGGGACCGCTCCTTTATTTACCATCCATCTCCCCCCGGTAGTTTTGGGCTGAAGAAGCTGATCTGGAGCGAAGTGAAGGCTGGAAACTTTGCTGTGCGGCGTTAGCTTTAACTGGTAGCGACAAATATTTACAAGCCACCGTCTTCTTAATTCAGAATCGCTTGGTAATCCATGAAAACGTAAAATCCCATTATATATGGAAGACAACAGTGTTCATGGTATTGCTTTATTTGCTTCTGAAATGACTTTCTTTCCTAGCTGTCATAGTAACTCAAAACGGAAGCAAGAAAACCGCATTTCGCTCATGCGGATGTGACGACAGCGCCATGTGCGCGAAGAGCCCATTGGCGCCAACCACGAAGAAGAAGAGGACAGGAAGTAGTTGGAGGATCGTGACGCATAATTTTTTTAATGACTTATCTCTGAACAAATTTGGAGTGAATTTTAATGAAAATACAACAATTGCAAAATTATGTTCTTTAGAAATAAAGAACATAATTTATTTGCTTGTTTGGCAAAGCTATACAACACAACCAGGAAGACAGTCCTAGTGAGGAAGCAAACATGCCTGGTAAATTTTGTGTATATTTGTAGAGGAAACTGAGCTAATATATATAACTGTAGAGAAACAAGGATGACTTTCAGACAGTCGACCTCCTTGTAGTGCATGCCAGCTCCTTCTGCGAGTCATTAATTATGTTATTAATTGCCGCTGTCTCTGTCACAAAAGCAAATGTGGCTGCAAAGGTCTAGTTACCTGGGAAACACACCAAACAACCAGCTAATTGTCCAGCCAACCAGTTGGGAGGGAAGGTGATAGGTCAGTGTGTGGGATCATTTTGGCCTAAACTTTCTCTTCTCTGTAAGGTGGCTGCAGCTCAACAGTTTGTTTTGCTGAATTCATGGAACTATTCCGAGCACATTTGTCACAGATATCGATGACTTTGGTGCCAACGTGAAGCACCAGGGGAGTCGGTTAGATGAGTTATGATATTTGAGAGGGCCTCTCTTAGTTGGAGTCTAATTGAAGCAGCTGCGGCCTCTAACGGCACATTGAGCGGGAAGCAGAGTTTCCTGTTTGGCAGCTGGGACCAAAATATGAAACGACAGCTTCTCTTTATCAAGGTGGGTTTCTGCTATTTTGTATTAGCTGCTTATGCTCCGTGTTAATAATCATCTAGCTCCATCTATGTAACGTGTTTGCGCTGATCCAGACTCGATTAATCCACATTCTCAACTGGTTTTGGAGCCGTCCCCTTCGGGATGATTGCTTTGTCTTGTGATCTTGGTTTTATGGCTAAACTCGATAAGGCTCGGGGAGCTGAAACAACAGCTCTGCTCATATCATCAGGTTTAATGTTACAGTGCGCTTTGCTGTTCTTCATCTTGTAATTTCTCGCGTGGAACCGCTGATTACTGTTTACAGCTGCTGCATTCGTCAACTCAGCCTTGAGCTCAGTCTGTCTGCTGCGCCGCATGTTCGTAATTCCCGTCCTGTTACTGTCTGCACAGAGCTGGGAGATCATATGCATGCATCGTTTTTTGTTTTTTTTTTATCTCAATGTGCAAGGTTAGTTTGCAAATTTAAAATAAAACATTAGACTTTCATCTTAGTGTACAATGGATGAGGTATTTAATTTTTTTTTAAATAAGAATAACACTTAATTTCACTAATTCAGATCAAAAAGTAAATTTCATTTAAAATTAAAAGTTATTACACACATGGATTTATTTCTATTGTTCTGTTAAATTTGTTTATGGCTGACAGCTAATGACCAATACTTTAGATTCTCAGAATAGGGTACATTACAGCAACTTAAAAAAAAAACATGTACAAGTATATATAGGGGTGTGTTTGTGTGTGTTTTGGGCCTACACAGTAATGTGGGTAACTTTATAATGCAGTATTGCAGCATATAATGGAGGTTTAAAGTCTGTCAAAAGATACAAATGGAAAACCTCTTAAGAAGTGTAAAGCAAAGTCCATTCAAAAGTTCAAGCTCAATTCATAAGGTGTGTATTGTGGCTAGAGTCTATGCTGCAGGAGCCACCGCTGTCCAGCAGATGCAACAAAGCTACAACTATTGCATTCTGTGTGTCAAGTCACTCCTGAACCAGGAACAATATCAGAGCTCAAGTGACTGGACTGTTATGCAGTGGTCCAAAATTATTTTATTTTATTTTTTTTAAACCAGCAGAAATTTGAAATCGAGGTCCAGCGTCTGGATGAAGAGCTGAGTAAACAGAACCCTAAATGCCTGAGGTCGAGATTAATATTTCCACAGTCACTGATGATTTGGGGAACGATGTCATCTGCTGTTTTTTTTCTCTGTGTTTTAAAAGTCTAAAGTCAGCCTGGCCGTCTGTAAGGACATTTTAGGATACTGAATGCTTAACTCTACTGAGAAGCATTATGGAGATGCTGATTTCATTTTTCACCATGAAATCTGCCCACACTGCCAGATGTAGGCCACAATTTACTTTAATGACCGAGGCATCACTGTACTCGACTGGCAGATTCTCTGCAGGGGTATGCATGAAATACATTTATTTTCTGAAAAACATATGGGTTTTTGTTTGCTGTAAGCCTTAATCACCAAAAATTGACATGAACTCTTGAAATATCTCGCACTGTGTACAATGAATCTGTACAATGAGTTTCTCTTTTGCAAATGTAATTGTCAAAATGTAGCTTTTCAGTGATTTTACTAATTTATTGGGTTCCCTCTACATGCTGCCTGACAGCATGTAGAGAAAACAATGTGGAAACTTTTTCCACATTGCCACAAAATAGATACATCTGTCATTATTCTTTGTGTATTTTGTTACTCATATGGGCAGATAGAGGCGGTCTAGTCACTTCCTGCTAAGCTTGTGGAAAACGCGAGCTCAGGATTGTGTAAAATTTTGTGAAACACATCACAGAGCTCTAGAAGTATAGGAAATAAATTCAGGACCAGTAATTCACTAAGATGAGTTGTTTTGTTTTGTTTTTAAGGAAATATCAAGTCGATTATAACGTGATGGATATTTCATTAAACCAAAACATTCTTGTTTAAGCAAGAATGGCTGTAACAGTAAAACAGCAACACCTTGTTGGGATGTTTAAGTGTCATCTGGAAGAAAGAGCATAACAAGCCAGAGAGTCAGAGGGTGCCCTTTTATGACTTATAAACTGCCAGGGGAACACGTTTTTATATATATATATCTCACAATAACAAGAAAGTTTCTTGTTACAACAAGGTACTGCCTCTAAATTTATTTCCCAGTTGTGGCAGTTAAACACCTCAGTAGTGGGTCACAACACCTCTGTGGCCAAAATTCAGTTTAGTGGAACTTTGTGGGTTGTTGTGACATACTGTCGTGTGGCCAGTAGACGGAGAGCATTTTATTTTCAGACAGACAGAATACCATGTGGACAACCTCTGTTACTTTTCTCTTCCATTTCAATGCAAAAGCTGTCATTTGTTTCTTGCTTTTTTGTATTTTTTGGTAGGATGATCAGTTTTTACTGACAAATGGATTCCTGCTTGCCAGTGGAAGTCAAGCTGCTCCAGTGTGGAGTCCGTACACAGTGGAGTAGAAATCTCTGATGTGTAGCAAACTCAGGGTTCAGTACGTCATGTTCAATGTGCTAGCGCCATTAGTTTGCACATCGCCTGGGTGCTAACTCAGCAATCCACTTGGAACACAAATAGACAACACCCCATGATTTATTTCAAAATGGAAATCAATTTTTAAAATCAAAGCTGTAAATTTGAATTTTAGGGCCAGTTAAAAAACAATTAGAAGAGGAACACAGTGATATGATTTTCATGGTTCATTTGGACTTGTCGCTTGTTTATCATAAAAGAGTCACAATAGTTTCCCTCATTTTCAGGGGTGCCAAGACACATTTCAGAATAAATATTGGACTAAGATTGCCCCTGTAATGTAGGTGGACGAGTTGTCAGCCCTGATTCAATTTTTTCATTTATTTTTCAGTTTTATGTCAAGCCTGACGTAATCATATTTTGAGCTTAGCTGTCTAATCAATCAATGGTGATTTACTTTTGAGACAAGTGATGCCGTGTATCGCGGTCCACCAGGTAGACCTGTCCACCAGGTAATTTACTGATAAACTGCTCGCCTTCATGGGGCAGGCTGGAAAGTCCTGTCAGCAATCTTTTCCAAATGTTGGGATTTACGATATATATATTCAAAATGTTGGACAAATCATTGATGAGTAGCAGTTGAAAATACTCTCCGTAACATTCACATATGAGGAGTCATGCTATTCACAATTAACGCAGCACAGTGTAAATGATAAACGCTGATGCTAAATTAAGAGATGGCTATTTTTAAAAGCATCGGCTTGTGTTAGGCAGAGCATGTGGTGAGTGGTGCATAAAAGGTAAACGGGGCACTGTTAATGGTGTTTAGGACAGAATGTAGTTTTAATCCCTGGCGTGTTGTAACAGGGTAAATGTAGAGAATAGTGTTGGCTAAAATTAGTTGTTTCATAATGTACTTGATCATGTTGCAGGATGCCTTTGCTAAAGCAGACAGCTGGTATTCTGGATTTTAGTTAATTCAGAAAGGATTATGATAACGATGCTGCATGACCATTACATCATTATGCAGTGACACCAGTCATCCTTTAGCCGCCTTGATTACAAATATGAAATGCCATTAAATGCCTGAAGCAAGAGCCCAAATCACAATTAAGAGCTCATCTACAATTAAGCTCTGAGTTGTGGAGTATTTTGTTTCTTTTTCTTTAAGATTGCAAATGTTAAAATTGTTAATCCGTTAGCTGGTACAAAATATAATTTTATACAAATTGAAAATCCCTGGTGCTAAAATAAAGAGATTTCATTTTTTGTTTACCTTCTTCTCCACCTACGGGTACATCTGAAAAATTTTAATGTCCTGAAAAAGTTCAATGTTTTTCTTTCTCATTTGAGAACGTAGACGCTCAGATTCATCACACATGGAGTGAAATATTTTGAGCCTTTATTTCTTATAAATTTGATGACTACGGCTTAGATAGTAAAGACCTAAAATGTCTCATAAAATTAGAATGTTCTGAAAAATTTTAATTTTGGAACTCATTGTATCACACCGTAATCAGTTAATTATCTCAAAACACCTGCAATGGTTTCTTCAGTCTCTAAATGGTCTCTGCCTGGATGAGCAGGTTGCACAATCATGGGTAAAGCTGCTGACTTAACAGATGTTCAGAAGACAGACATTGTCAGGGTAAAGAAGCTGGTTGCTTTATCCAAGTATGTTCATAGAAAGTTGAGTGGAAGGAAAACAGTTTTGCAGGAAAGGACTTACAAGAATCATCACAATGAATAGGCCCAGGTTGGAGTTTAGCACTTATGCATAGATAATTTCTATACATGGGTTGGAAATGTTGCGTTCCAAATGTGAAGTCACCGTTGAAGCAGCGATATCAGAAACTTTTTATTTGGGATAAATAGATAAAGCACTAGATTGTTGAAAAGAGGTCCAAAGTATTATTTTCAGATGAACGTAAAGTTGGCATTTCTTTAGAAAATCAAGGTTGTAGAGGAAGAGAAAACATTGAAGTACTTCATGATGGTAATTTTTCTAGACGTACTTGTAACTTTTTTGACCTGCTGCACCAAGGCAAATGAGAGGTTCCTGAAGACTGCAGCAGTTCTAGAAGCACAGAGGGCCTCTTTACTTTTGTTCAGTGTTTTCAGTCAGAGACTGTGACACTGTCGGACTGCTTCTGAAGGAGAAATGCCAACCTCGCTCTTTTCCTGGGGCAATACTTTCAAATATTCACAAACGCTGGAGGCAACACGGCTTAACTTGAATATAGTCAGAAGGTAGATTGTGAATTGGTGTCTGGGGGGGGCTGACGTGGTGTCGGTACAACATTTGGGTGTTTGGGAGAGAAACGTGTCTATAATTGGATCCCCTGACAGCTGTTTGACTTGTGTCGTCTACCGTACAACAGTCGAGCTCAAATGCTGTAATTCACACTGGCATCTAATTGCTAGGTGTAGCTGCCCCACTTAGTTTGAAATGTATTGTGTAAATCACCTTTAATGAGCCTTATATCACCCTTTTTTCCACGGGCATTGTAAACCTGAAAAACAAATTACCTCCTTTTGTTGGTTAAGCATTTGATTTCAGAAATGTCATGCTCTTTTGTTTTTGTGACCAAGTAAAAGGTTTTTTTTTTTATTGTACAGTGCCAAAGAAAGGGACATTGTACAATTTGATCAGTGTTTACATGTTTTATTATTTACATCGTAAGTAGGGGAAATCATTTATGTACAAGTGGAATGCTTAAGAGTTAATGATGAACTGAAAAATATTAAATTCTTAAACAAAGAATGGAAGACTTGCAGTATATACAGCATTTTGATAACAGAAGGTAGCATAGCCACTTTATGGTGTCATTTTATGGCACAATGTGGCCGGAAAATAATGCCGCCTTTTAAAGCATATGGATTTCTTGAAGCACTTTTCATTTGTGGGTAATTGATTTTAAGACAACTAAAAACACGACCTTCCACCTAAACTGTCAGACTGAGGAAGAAGAACATTATTTTGGGTTGCAGTCGGAGGCCATGGTATCCCTATAGGAAATGCACATATCAATAGTTTAGGTGGGAGGATCTGTCGAGTGGGCAAGTATTGTACATGGACTCAAAAAGAATCTACAGGGAAGAAAAAAAAAGGCATTATTTAAAGAGTTATTTGCCAATGAAGGGCAAAGCAAATAGCTGTAGACAGATGAGATCAAAATATAACTATTTGGCCAAGGGTTTAGCACAGAGTTGCAGTAAACCAACACTGCGCTAGACCCTGAAAGCCCCATCGTCATGGTAAAACATGGTAATGACTTTCCCTTTACAGAAACTAGAAAGCTGGTGAGTGTTATAAAAAAAAAAGATGGACAGAGCAATTTTGGAGACTACAAAACACTTGAATGTGGGACTGAAGTTTGTGTTCCCTGAAGCCTTCAACTTCATACCTTAGCTTCAATGGAATAGTTTAGCTCAAAGCATATCCATGTATTGGAAATGCCCATCAAAGTTCAGACTTAAATACAGTTGACATTCTGCGGCAAGACTAGAAAATAGCAGTTTATGGATTGCAAAATAGCTGTCAGGTTAGATAGAAAGCAAAGATTAATATTTACACCTACAATTTCAGTCTGTAGGTGTGGGAAACTGGTAGAGATCTAGCACAAAAGGTTGTTCTTCAAAGTACGGACCCAGGAGACTGAATACTGTTATGCCCTTCAGATTTAGATTTGTAAAATGTTTTTGGAGCCATACATAATTTTCCTTCACAATATCTGCAACTTTCTGTTGGTTTATTATTTAAAAACCAGATAAAATTACTTGTTGGTTTGTGGTTTTAACATGGGGAAAAAATAACAGTATGAAAGATTTTGCAAGGCACTCCACATCCATGCATGTACTATCTCACTTGAAATTAAGTTGCAAATGTTGGATTCATTGCTCCAGCTTGAAATCCCCGGTTATACCGACCAGCATCCAACACGGTTTGATTCAAAATAACTACAAGTTTTGAAATCAGGGCAGTTAATTTTTAAACAACAAAAAATATTAAAGGGATGCACAATTTCTGTGCGTGACACTAGAAATGCATATCTCACAAACATCACATCCAAGCAGTCCTTTTCTATTCAGCATGGCTCCAATCAATATTCCAAATAAAATTGTAGTATGAAGAGATTAGATTTAATTTAATCTTTAAGTGATGTCAAACATCTGAATAAATTTGAGTAAGTCACAGTTTCTTAAATGCTATGCAATTATACTATGTTTCCATGACAATTTCTTTATTTTTTTAAGTTAACTAGCATGTTAAACATGGACATTAGCAAGAATTGTTGCAGAGCTCTTCAGCTCCACTCATCAAGATACTGTCCTTGTATTTTGAAAAGCATTCCTCTTCAGTTGATCTCCTGAATCAATAAACAACAATGTATTTTAAAGAGTGATTGGATGAAGTTTTGTGCTGTTCAATGGGACAATTGCATGACCAAAGTAACTGAGGAAATGAAAGATAAACTACTTGATGATGGGTACATCTTTAGCTGTAATTATTGCAGAGTTGTGCGTACATGGAGTGACATAGCTGAAGCCCAACTGCTACTAAATATTTTGTAATAGTGTAGTTTTTAACGTTGCATTAAATGACACAAAATATACGTCCTTAAGTCCATGCTGTTCATCCCTATAGTCCAGGTTTGGAAGGTTAACAAAGAAAGTAGTTCTAAGATCTTGACATTTTTCTTATCTGTCAAGGTGAGTCACTTCAGTCTCATTGACATGCACACACGAGTATTACTCTATTTTTAGTTCCTCTGAACCACAATATTGCACAACTGCACAAAGAAATACAGTTTTTACTACAGCCTGACAGAGGAAGACAATTTACTGGTTTATGTGCTTTCTACCAACAGGAGACAAACTGCAAAGAAAGCTTGAACTCATTTCATACCAGAGTATTTGTACAGTTTTGTGTTCTTTGAGAGTATTATGATCACTTTTGGGATGCACAGTAGTTACAAATATCTAGGAAGGAAGCTCTATTTCACACAAGTGGACAGGTACAAATGATGAGATTTATCCCACACTCTCTGGAACTTATAGTATGGATGAGGCCCAAGATTTCCTTTAATATTAAAACGAGACTCTTACTTTTCTACTTTTCAACATCTGGTAAAACTGTTTTGTTGAACCGAAGTTTGGTTCATTTGTGCATTTAAGTATTTTTATTTAACTGATTTCAGACTTTTTGTTGACCAAAATTAGTTTACATTTATATTTGATCTATTTCACATTTTCTTTAACACACTACATGTATTATGTTTTTTCTATACATTTATATACAAATACGTTTTTATTCTGGAAATAACACATTTATTACACATTATGTTTCTACTCAGACAGTATCTGCAACTCCAATGCTGCAGTCCAGTACTGTTTGATTGCACTGGCCAAAAGTGTGGAGTGATTTCTGTTGCTTTGTGAAAGACTGTTTACTTGGATTCAACTGAAAATGTATACAGTATCTTGCTGAAATCAACATGAATGTAATTGTGCTCCAATTTTGAGACAGTTATTGCTCAGACCAACTATAAGTTAGTTATTAAAATCAATGATTTTTTCTTTTTTTGAAAGCTCGTTTCTGTGTATTGTGCTGGTGGAGAAATTACTTTCACAACCAGCTCATGTTGGTGGCAGGCAGTCCAAGATGAATTTGTCATTTTTCTTTATAACACAGAATGTCATTAGCTCATTCTTTGTTTAAATTTGTGTGTTTTTTTCCTCTGTTATATGGAGTCAAAGGGGTAATGGGTATGAAACACAGCCCCCTTTTTTTTTCCTTGGTTAAAATGTTGAATCAATCTATTGTGCTTTAAAACCTGTTAACCTCCACCCGCCCGAGCCCGGGCGATTTGCATAATTTTTTTTTATTACCGCACATAACTCAGCCAAAAACAATGCCAACATACCCATGCCATACCTCTTTAGAATCAGGACA
>CAEGAG010250957.1:0-39751 GCA_903067065.1 Brachyrhaphis terrabensis
AAAAAAGGTGGAATGAAGATAAGAAAGGAAGAAGATTATATAAAGTACAAAAGTCAATACAAATTAGAAATATTAATGAGAGAAACAGAAGGGAAGAAATAATAATGATTAGATTAAGAGTAGGTCATGCCTATTTAAATGACTTTCTATATTTAATAGGGAGAAAAAATAGATAAATGTGAAGGATGTGGAGAGAAAGAAAATGTCGAACACGTATTGATGAACTGTAAAACATATGAACCTGACAGGGAAAAACTAAGAAGAATGGTTGGAAGGACAGGACAAGAATGGAGTCTTAAAGGAATATTGGGAAATGAAGGAAACATAATGGATATTTATAGATTAAGGAAAGCATTATTTATTTATCTCCAGAATACAAAATTAAAAAATAGAATATAATAGATGTAAGGTAGTGTTGCTACACACTCATGTACGGTAGGTGGCGGTATGCACCTTAAAGTTGCTTGCGATCCGCCATAATAGAAAAGAAGAAGAAGAAGAAGGAGAAGAAGAAGAACTCCTGAAGTTAAAGTTACCTACTACCACACCACACCACTTCATCAAATTGCAAACTCTGTCAGGCAAGTTTGCAATTTACACAGAAAGTTACATTCTGTAGTATTTTCCACAAGTGCTTGTCTTTGATCAGTCGTCTCTGAGATGACTTGAAAGAGCTTGTTGAGACAGTTTGAGAGTTAATTGGTGTCGTCCATGTTTAACTTGAGGAAAAACACGAAGAGAATTCATCTTCTCCGAGTGTTGAGCTTTTCTGTCATGACTGACATATGAAATAAAAATAATGAGAGTGACTGCATTAGTATAAAATCAGAATTGTAGAATTTTATATTCATGTGAAATTGCATCAGAAGTTCTGAAACAGGGAAACAAAGAACTAGATTCAAACAGAAAATCACCAGCTCTGCAGGTTTGACTTTTTCACAGGAACCTCATCGACCAACTCCTTTGTTCCTCCGATGGACTCATAACTCCTAGCTGGTAGGTAGGAAGGTGTTTAAGCCTTTTTACATTCCGAAGACCTAACTTTGATGGATTTCAGTGGCTGACAAGATCATGACAATGCTATTCTGCCCTAGGCTTAAAAAATGGTTGCTTTCACAGCAGGGACCAACATTTTTCTTTCTTTCTTTCTTTTTTTTTTTTAGTTCTGGTGAACCCAACCTATTGACACAAGAACCCTGCTGGATTTCCTGTTTAGCAGTGTTCTTGCTTTTTGTTCTGTTTCTTTATAATTCTTTAGGTAAGGTTGAAGTGAAAGAGGATGCATAGCAACAGCATCTCATCAGGATCCCAAACTTTCACAGAGACATCTTCTGTCAGACACCCAAAAGCTCTCTGTGCATGCGTGGACATTTTCTGAATCCCCTCTTTTCCCCATCGTCCCACAGGAGCCGCGAGTTCCACAGCTGAACCAGACCATCTTGTAAGCCCTGCATCTGCACAGCTGTTACCCAGAATCCCTCAGAACAACACAGGCTTAGGCCTAACGGCATGCAGAGGGGATAGAGAGGGAGGAGGGGTGATCCACCTAATAAAAAACTGAACAAAAAAATAAAAATTGAAGCAGGAAACATCTCTGTAAACGGGTTATGTGTCTTTGGATGTTGGTTGCCAGAGGGAATCTGGAGCTCTTATGAAAGTGAGAATAAGTTTGAAGCAGCAAAATGGTGTTTGGCTTGATTTCTTGTAGTAGAGGAGGAGAGATGGAGGAGAGTCATGAATAAAAGACAAACTTCAACCTGGATGAGAAGATGACAGAAATACACAGAAGAGAGTTTTATGTAGGTTTTAAATGAAAGACTTACACTCTACAAAACAGACTGTGTACCTGTCAAACTGGTGCTAATTTAAAGGGGCAGTATTATGTAAAACTGACCTTTTTGAGCTTTACATTATGTTATATTGTTAATCAAAAACATACTTGGAATGTTGCCATAATTATTTCATAATTGCTTGAGAAATCATACTAAATTAGAGGCGGACTCAAAGGATTACCTTCGGAATTAAGTGTAATACCAAACCAATGCCAAATGTAATATTTTTCAAAATGCCAGCATATGTGGCAAACTTGCAAGTGTAATTACTGGACGGTGTTTGGCAGAAACCCTGACACAAACCTGTCATTTACATAATGGCAGATTTATTTCTTTTATTATGAAGATTTGTATCGAAAAAGGTTGCTTTAGGCTTTTAGCTTGCAGCTGTTGACGTGCATCAACATGACTGCATGTTATGTTGCTGATTCCAGGAAAGCGAAGGAATGAGTCTCTGAATGAACCCCAATTGATGGAAGAGCTGATGTCAGTCAGCTAATGCAAGTGCAACTTCATTATTCTGCTTGAATGACTGCTGCGCTTCATATTTCTGCTCATCCTCATTACGTCTATGCGGTATTGGGGTGGGTGTGTGTGTGTGTGTGTGTGGCGTTTCCAAACTGGTTCTGGTTAAGTGAATTTAATTGAATATTTAAGCTAGTATGGAATAAATCCAACATCATGACCAAAGTTGTACATTTTGTTGTTGTTATGGGTTTTATGGACATACTATTATAAAATCAGAATCATAATGAGTGGCTTTGGAAATTACACAGACAACCACTCATTTCATATAAATGCTCCTCCACATTCTTTTAATAGCCGCGTTGCCACATTCAATTTGCTTGTTTATGTCAGAAGAGAAGACAATTAAAGCCATTACTGCAAACCGCACCAATCAGGCTTATGGGGTTCTGTTTCTGCTGTGCCATGCCACTAAGCCTGCTATTTCAAAATGTCATCAACAGCAAAAAAAATCCCTTTGATAACAAGTATAAACATTATGTTTTGAATTTGAAATTTTAATAATCCCTGCGTGTTACACAAATGGCTGTTATCCGTGTTAATTTTATTTGAAATGTTCCATTTGCACAGAATATTTGTTGAGATATGACAGTTTGATTTTTTACATGAACCCAGACTTCATAGCATCTTGCAAGATAAATCCTCAGTTTATGATACTATTTCCTAACTCAACTGTTCACTATTTAAAAAATATCCATTACTTTGAAATTTCTGTTTCAGACAGCTCCATAAATTCATAAATAGCCAAGGGCTGGACACATTTAAGCCATGTGTCCAGCCCCCATGTCTTATCCAACGTCAAGTCCAGGAAGAAAACCAAGAAGTGTTCAACTGCCAGTTTTGTTTCACACAGGAAGACTGTTGGTGACGTACTGCCTCCTACCTTCATTTTCTGAGGAAACAGTCTTTGATTAAATCCTTTGTAGAAAACCCCCCAAAGCAAAACTACCAAACTACAACCTCAAGCAGACTGCAATTCTAAAGCAGAACAGAAAATCGGCATCATCATTCACAACTCCACCTCAGACTAATATGGATATATACTACAGGTGTTTCACACTTGATAGTCCAGTAGACTTGGTTCAATTGTGAACCAGACTTGCAACATTTGTTACATTTTCAGGTGATGTGGTCCTCTTTCTCACTCCACCACATCAAATCAACCAATCTAGTTAAAAAACTTGTCCTCTCAATTGATACACATTAATGTTTTGGACATCACCTATTAGCCGCTAACACTAGCAATACTCCTGCAGGAACTACGCAGTGCGTCATAGCCACAAACTAGGTTGTTTCAGTGTGGGATGAGCAGGAATCTGTCACAAAAATGGTCGTAGTTCCCTTATTACCCGATTTACATAAATATGGTTTAAATTAAAGCTTAGGAAATTGCTCATGTTCTGATATGTAAAATATGTTCTCTCCCTTCATATGAATCTATCTACAGTTTGGTTTCTGCCAAGATGCAAGAGAGTTTTAAGCAAATTGCTGTTTAATATTGGTCAATAATTTAATATTACTAATTACCGCTGCTAAAATTAGTTTCTCAAAATGTAAAAAAAAAACATCACTCATATACTCTATAAATATGAGGATGAAATATGTCATGCTATTTGATGATTGTTACATATTCAAGCAAACGAGGCAATTCAGTTTTTGTCATTTATTAAAGGTTTAGAAATTCCAGTTCGCCACAGCAAAGAGAAAATAAGCTGATAAACAGATAAAACAACTTTATTCTGCTTTTCTTTGCTCTCTGTGACGGCATGCAGACCTGTTGTTATGGCACCCGACACAACATCTCTGTTAACTCGCAGAGCAGAGTAATATATTGACCAGAATGTCCAGCACTGTAGTTAGTGTCCTGATTTTGGAGTGGTCTCCAGTCCAGTTGCATTCTCACTGCCTTTCAGCCGCATCAGAGTGCACTTCAGCCGACCGACACAGAGGTTTTAAGGCGGATCAGAGTTCACTTTTTTAGTCCGTTTTGGAGCATTCACACTCCCCAAACACATCAGACAAATCAGACTTTTTAGACAAACAAATTAGAGCCTGATTAAAACAGACTAAACAGGGCTGGTGTGAATACACCTTAAATGAAAAATCCCTGCTCTTTTTATTTTAACAGGACTTTAAAGTTCATGATTTTTGAAGTGGAAGGTAAAGAAAACAAAACTAAACATCACTTTAAATGTTATTTTATGTAAAACCTTAAGGCAAAAGTTTGAAACAAAATAACTCCTTAATTATTTTTTTTTTAATATATACATTGTGTTAAATTTATTTATTAATGGGTGAAAGAAAAAAGAACTGTTACCAGATCAAGTCTAATCATCCAGAACAGTGAGTGTGTAAATGCCCAAAACATCCATTAATATCATGTAAATCTAAAGATCTATCATGTCACAGCTTAGCAAAGTGAGAAATGTATTATTAATGTCAGTGTAGAATTTAAAAGCAACATAAGCAGGTTTAACGCAGAGTACTTTCAACCAGATAACACAAGGAGGAACGTGGGGACATTCCACCGAGTCGACCTGTCACACGTCCCAGGGAAATGTAAGAGGAACTGCACCGAGTCAAAACATGTGAGTCATTTACGGTTCAATTCAGTTCAACTGAACGTTTTTCTTCTGTTTAATATTCCAGAGGTAAAGACTGAGTAGTTCAAGCAGACAGAAAATAAAAATTTAAAACAAACTTAGAATAGCATACTTTGGTTCATAAGACAATTCCCTAATGTTAATATCTTTTTGGTATTAAATTGTTTTGTTTGCTGATCACAGACTGTAGGAAAACGTTCCTTGTACCACGACTGGAAGAATCAATGCTAAAGGAAACTTGAATCTGTTCTAGAGATGTTTTTCCTGTCTTTCATGTGTTATTCATCATTTTATCTTATATTAAAATAAATTCTATTGGAAGAACAAAAACAAAAGATATGTTTACTTTCTGCTTTTGTTGTCACTAGCAAACAAACCTGAAAATGGAGCTAGTTTGTCATTCTGCTAATGACAAATGAGGAGTTATATTTTATTGAGTTGATCTTTCAACATTTAAAGCAAATGTCATCTCACTCCAACTTAAAATCCAATTAAATACTCCATGACTTTATTAAATCTTCAATTGGGAGCAAACTGTTACTGTTTTTAACATTTCTTTTAAATTAAATGTTAGTGTAGCTGCAGTGGATGATGGATTATTTTACAATTCTAAAACAGCACAGAAAATCACAGCTTTTTCTTCTGTTCACTGATTGGTCGGGTTGAAATTCACTTCAATGGGAGAAATCCCAGACAGAGCAGTGAAGAGTGATTAGAACTATTACGTAGAATGGTACAGACTCTGTCTGGTGAAATGGAGGGGAAAAACAAGTCATGGGAACGATAAGTCGTTCTCACAAAATGAATGTTGTTCCCAGGAGATGTGAAGTTTTGTTCAAAACATTTTTTTTCTCTACTGTAGCCTTTGACTAAAGGCAACAGCCCAGCTAAGCAGGAGCAGCAACGTCTTCATTAGGTTTAGCGACATCCTCTCCAGATCAACCAACAGTTCACACCCTGATTAGGCAGAACAACTCATGTCGTGATAATTATGGTTGGATCCAATAGTGGCCGAGCCGATGCCTTGCATTGAAGTGAAAGGCTGACTTGGTGGGCCTGCCTCCCTGCTGACAGCTCCTGCCTGTCCATCTTCCTCTGTGTTCCTCTCAGGGCGTGAAGCCAGCAGTGTCACTCCCTAAATGTCCGGTAGGAACAGCCGGTGTGTGCACGACTGCCAGGCTGAAGCTGGTGTACATTATTTGTAAAAGAGAGAGAACAAAGACATTGGGGGTGAGGGTTGGCACTAGACATCAGTCACTCCTGACAAGTGGCGGATGGAGCGCTGACAGCTCATGGCTCTGATGTGTTCATCTCCTTGGGAATGAAATACTGCTTAGATGGTTTCAAACAAGTTTTTTTTCTTTTTTTACACAGAAACAAAGACATATTTTCTTTTAAAGTGCAGTAACCCTGAAAGGACTTCATCATTTCCGGCAGCTGTTTCCTTTCTTCTTCGTTCTCACAGCTAAAGCGGAGCGGCTGCTGTGTTTACCTAGAAGCCTCGTGAGCCGCAGGCGGCAAACATCATCTGGTGTTATTTGCCTAAGCAATGGATGGATAACCAGACACGGAACGTTTGAGGGGAGCTTTGCAACTTTTCAGGGTCAGATTGCATTTTCTGCATTACCCTGCGATGACGTGTTTCTCAGCACCATCTGTGTGGAAACGTGTCTGATGAATTGTGCTTGGCGTCGCCTTTTAACATAGTGCCAAGGCTTGCAGAAGCAGTCATGCTAACTTACATTTAACATAGTGCAAACAAAAACTGCTACATTTTTATTGGAATTTTACGTGACAGATTAACACAAAGTAGTGCATATTTGTGAAATCTAATATTAAAAATGCTAAATCTTCTGGTGCCTCTTAAAAGTGTGGCTACAATTACCACATCTAGATAACCTGGTGTAGAATTGCCTTCCTATGCAATTCTGTCTGATTCTCTTCTCTTCTGCCTATAGATTCTCCTATTGATGTGGATTTCTCTGGTGAATTTTCTGCAAGGCTAATCAGCAAATAGAAGAAGTTGTAAACAATGACGTTGAAGTATTGTAGTCTGCCTGTAGATTTAGCAATGACAGCAGAGGAAGTGAACAAAGCCGTTGAGTCCATGTTCACCACACTTCTAAATATTGAGCATTTAAAATCCGAGCAAGACGAATGCTTAAGACATTTTATTGCTGGAAACAATGTAGTTCGGCTCAGCATTGGATAAAGTTTAAAACTTCAACACCTCCAGCAATCAGTTTCGGGCAGTGGGAATGTTTTTATTTAGCAATGACATGGAGGCTGACATAAATGGATAAATAGATGACTTTAAAAATACAGCTTGTGTTGAAGTACAACATGAATGGTTTAAAATAATCTTACTGCTGTATCCAATTGCAATTTTTTCAGAAATAATACAAAAAGTTGATTATTGACACTTTAGTCTGGCTTTGCTTGAGCCGTTGTTGTGAAGAAGGGGCAAACATTTCAGCCTTTTGACATCCACATATTCAAAATGGCTTGAACTTCTAATCGCAGTGAAAGATCATTTTAAGAGATAAAGAAAAAAGTTTGTAGCGACATTGTGAAAGAATACTTGCAAGGCACTCTATTTAAATTGCACAGTGACATTTGGTAGATGCATTTTGCATTTCAGCACAACGGTGCCACTGGTTCACTGCAGTCCACGTCTCTCCAGTTCTCTCGAAAACCACCAAAGGGATTTGGTGGTTTTCGGTTAAAATTAGAATTACATTACTCACATTCGAGGCTCTGCATGCCCTGACACCTGCTTATATAACACGTTTTTGAATTTCTTTTCCAGCGGCTGATGCCTTCAATCTTCTGTTCACCCTTCACTCGGCTCTTTTTGGCTGCGAGGCCTGGAGTCGGGGAGCAACACGGTGTCCAGGGAACATAGCGGCTGTATGGGAGCTTAAGGCGTTTTTAACGAATTCCTAATGCATCCTGTGCTCAGTGATGTCTTGTATTGTGATTTTTGAAAATGTTATGAATGGTATTTAGCTAGCTCACATTTCTGATTAGCATTTTTCTAAAGTGAACACAGTATTTTTTTCTGCTTTGGCTGAAATACGTTTGATGCCAGTGAACAAAGTAAAAACCACAGACAAATGCCTCTTATTCTAACCAGACAGCAATATCTAGACTTTCTGCAAACATACAGCGCAATAAAAATATAATATTAACAGCAGAGTGCCGGAGGATGAGCAGAAATGTGTTTTACACCACCTTTCGTTGTTTGATCTGCTAGTGTGCAAACAAAAACCCGGCCATCTTTTGAAACAGCCAAGACTGGATTTGAAGCCGACTGGGCCTCTTTATAGGAATATGAATACACAAATGAAAAGGAATCCATTTTTTTTTTTTTCCTTTTAGGGTAGAATGAAGTAGAACGAACACTTTTATCCAGCAGCAATATGTTCCAGTTTGGCAGCTGGATGATTGTCTGGTCTCCGTTCAATAGAGAGGGATTTTCTTTCAGCATGAATGATGGTCTGGGATTACAAAAAAGCCTCTTCTCATTGTAGTGGTCATTTTTTGGGTTGCGCTATAGAGCTTCACTTTATTCAGAGTAATAAGCCACGTCTGACCTTTCCACACCAACTTTGTACAATTTGCAGAGGTTTGTTTTAAGTTTGATAATAGATTTGAGTAGATATGAGCCGGCTTGCAGAATGCGAGGTTTAAAAAGTTGAGATTTTAAAGCCTAAAATCTTCCCATTAAAGAGATGTTGGAGCTGGTAACAAAGTAACTGTACATCTGATCTCTTTGGAGGTTTGAGTAACCCCTACTGCCTCCCCCCACCCCCACCTGTTTTTAGGGTTAGGCTTGGAGTGACAAACGTCTTATCCAGTTTATTTCTGAGAGGGTTACTACGGAAACAATTATGGGTCTTTCTCCCAGCAGAAGTATTAGTATTTCACTCTAATTTGTAGGGATTTTGTTATATTATATATTCATAATAAATGTTACAACTCTATTTTCAGATATTGTACAATATCAAGTAAAAATAGTAGATGGACACGCTGTCTGCTATCAGAGAGCTGCTCCCTACAGAGGATCGTAATTGTGAGTTTAATCACGAGCATTCCAGGAACATGATGGTTAAGTTTTGGAGGGGAATGACTGTGACTTAGCAGCTGGTTTCTCTAAAGAATGGACAGTAGTAAAGAAGAGAAAAGAGTGAAGCTGCTCAGAGTTCTGAATTTCAGTTTTGTGCCGACAGCGTAAAACAGCAGAACTACATACTATAAGCTTGGTGTGATATGAATGAAATTTTTTGTTTGAATTTAAAAAGAAAAAATAATAATAAAGTTAATGCATGGCTACTGGTTTTCATCTTTTACCTTACATTACATTACACGTTTAAAAAAACAAAGTGCAATAACAATAAGGTGATCTGAGTCGTTATCATTATGTTTGGGCCAGCAATAGTGAGACAAAAAGGAATATGTGGGTTTATTTGAGTCCATTAGAACCAGAACCTCGATGTTCCCCGTTGCTGAGTATCACTGCTAGTTAGTGGAGAACTGACCACAGCTGCTGCGCTACAGATTGTAAAAGGGACATCATCACTGGAGTACAACCGGACCGCACATTAACCTGCTATAGAGAGCAACTTGCCAGTAGAAAGGGTTGTTGTTGTACTGTAATAACCAAACCAAATTGAAGTTGTGGCTGCAACAAGTGTGTTTTGATCTTGCAGTGTTCCTGTGATAAACAGTACAGTTTCCATCCCCTACTGACAGATAAGGAAACAAAACAAATTTGGCTGCAAAATCCAAACTTTAAGAGAGAACACAAATTGCTTTACGTGTTCTCGTTTCATTGTGTGGACAAAAAGCAATGGAAGAAAGCCCACATCTGTAACCAAAGCAACTGAGTCAGTGAAGTAGCTAAATATTCTAGTGCGGGTTATTTGTGGCCACTTCTTTAAGTCACCATCCCTCCCCTCAATAGTTGTAGGTAGCGGTAAAACAATATTGCCACATTTAAGCTGTGACTGCTGGTGTTCCCACATATTTTATTGTCTAAAACCTCTGACAAAAGCTGGTTAGCAAGTTGTTAACATGCAAACAAATGCCGGTTCCGGTTTGTCGCGGAAGCCACGCACATAATTCATGCAAAGACTCATGGGGGCTAGGAATAAGGTAGATAAAAGATGCAACTTTGCATCACTTATTTCTGTAGCAGAACATCTGAACAGTTCAGAAACGGGACAACAGTCCAACAGTAGCTAGAAAAAGTGTCAAAGAAAAGCGGTTAGCTCATTTTATGAGTTTTCATTTTGTAAACTGTTGTGTAACTAAATACTGATAGTCTGAAAATAGAATATTCCATATTGGCTCCTGCTTAATTCTAAATGTATTTCAAATAAACAAGCACAATCTTGACATATAACAAGCAAACCAGCTAACCCAGATGTTAACTGCTATATTAATAAGAACAAACTAACACCAATTAGATTTACAAAAAAATCCCAGACTTGGTCAACTTAAGAGCCGGCTAACACACATTGACCTCTCCCAGCCTGTAAACAAACTTTCCTCTGATTCAACTAACTGCTTAGCTGCTAACAACCAAACAATATTGTATAAGACTGCACTCGCCACTTTGCAAAATGCTGACACTACTCACCCTCCTGAGCCCATTTCTATAAACGGCATCAGAACCCATCCATCTATCACTCCCCACCAAATCAACTCCGGCTGGGAGTAATGTAAATGTAAATGAACTGAGTGGGCAGAAGGAGATGGAGGGAGAGCGAAGGGAGGGCTTAGAGTTGTTAGATAGATGAGAGGCTGCTTTCCTTTTGCCTCCATCTTTCCAGTGTGGAAACCTCGTTTTTTTTTTGTTGTATTTTATTTATTTTTTTTTTTCCTGCAGCTTATTCTCTCCCTGCATTTTCAACACTTGTCTTCCAGGCCATTATTCTGTTTTTTTATTTTTTTGTCTTTTTCAAGGTTCTGCAGAGGCCGTCTGCCTCAGTGGATGGTGGGAGTGTTCATTAAGAAAAAACGAGCCTAAAGCAGTTATTTGCGATGTGATTTTTGGCTCTCAATGAACTTTGTGAAAATTTTTTTATTAACGACTAAAGTAGAGTAAGTTCAGTGAAAACTTTGCGAGGGTGTTTTCACACCTGAGAGTTGCAACTTTGCAACAAATGGAACTACACAAAAGAAGACACAAGATGCAACTTCCTTCTCCAGATAATTTAAACAGAAGTGTCGTGGCATCTGATATGAGCGAAATTTCTCTTTTGTCATCAGCTGAAGTCCTTCAGCCATGTCTCCCGCTAAAGCTAGACTAATACATTTCTTTGGTTGTATTTTACCATAAAAAAAGTTTTGTTCAGGACAATGGACTGACAACCTGTCCAGGGTGGACCACTAAAATTTGTCACTTAGCGAAAACAGAGAAGTATGGATGCTTTTTATTGTGAAGACATTTTATCTTTCAATTTATCCACTAAGTAGAAAGTCTTTTGCTAACTATAGAATCAGCTAAAATTCAATCGACGGATTGGAGTTTTACAAAATTGGAATTGGTCACAAAATCTCAAACTGGTGTATCTGTAAAGCAGGACTGCTTAGGTCATGAAACCATTAGTAAAATCTATCTAAGGCTATAAAATTTTACAGGGTACTTCATTTGTTCCAGTATGCTATTTGTACAAGCCTTACAATCTCACCATTTTCTTTCTGCTGCAAAGACCCTCATAAGCAATAAAATAAATATAGGATTATTGCATCTTTAATTTGTCCCCTGAAGCCTGGATTACAGAGAGAAACTGAAACGTTGCATGTGTTAAAGAAAAATCCTTCTAAAAACGAAAACTGTAAATATATTTCAGTTGAAGTAGCCAGAACAAAGAAAGTCCATCAAACAAGTGTAAGTTTTTAGAAATGGTTCACAGAGCCAAACCATTTTTAAGAGCTTGAAGTCAGTGTAAGAATCTATTAACTAGAAATTACTACAACCAATAGAAAACTTATTTTTGCTCAAATATCCCTTTTCTGTTCAAAGTGCTTGTACTTCACCAGCAAAATGGTGTCCTAAAGGCTAAGCCATGTCGCCCGTTGCTCTACAACAGGGAGAGAGAGTTGAATGGGCCAATCAGACTTCACAGGTAGTTTTGTTCCTAAACTTGTTGTTTACAACACACACAACTCCTGGTAAGCTTCATGGAGTGACCTTTCAACTTATCCACTATTGGGTAAATAGCTAATAAACATCTTGACTAAACTTTAGCTATTGGGTAAATTTAAAAACTTCTATAGAGTCTCCAGGAAGCAATCGTTATTCAACAGCTGATGGCGCAGAACTTCTGCACGACGCAAAGTGTAGAATGTGGATTGGTTCTTACAAGGCTAAAAGACAACACAAGTTAGTCAAGCAACCCTTAACCTTATTGATAAATCAGCAGAAAACTTCCATGTTGGCCTTTCATAATGTGTAGAACCAAGGACAATAGAAAAGAATCTGGACATTTGAAAGTGTGATTTAAATGTCTACTCCAGGTTATGTCTCCAACTGCTCCATGCCACGGCCTCCAGGCAGCTTTATCTCATGGCTGGGGAACCCTTTGCAAACCTGCAGACAATGCTACAAAATAGGTAAAGAAGCACTGAAGTTTTTTTTTCTCAGTTTTTATTCACTAATAATAAATTTGACTGGAGGCCGATCAGAAAGATGAGCATGGAAAATTACATCTTCCTGGATTTCCCCTGTGTGGGACAATAAAGGCCATTTCCATCTTCAAAAAATACTTTACCTTATATAATAAGGATTTAAACACAAAAATATTTATTTTTCCATTTTTTTAATTTCATCTTTCTATTTTGAGAACCACTGGTGTAGACTATTTTAAAAACTCCTGTAATAAATCTAAAAATCTGTGTCTAGAAAGTTTTGAACATTTTTGTGGAAGCGCTTACTTTATTAAAATGAAGTTATTCTGACCCTGTTCTGGTGACAACCTGAAAAGCTTTCTGTCACTCCAGGAATCATCCAGGATGCTGACACAATGACTGATAATAACAGCAGATCCTCCAGTTTGCAAGAAAACATTCTCCTGCAACAATAACAAGATTGTTATTGCTGAGGTCTCGACTCACACTTACTTATCATAAAATGATATGGTTTGGTGTCGGTGTGTCAAAAATAAACAAGCCTGGTACTTTTTTTTTCTCGCTGAGCTTAACATATCTAAATCTCCCTGACTGTAAACATTTCCTCCACACAGACCGTCTCCTCTCGTCGGCTTTGTTCTGTTTCCTCCAGTGCTGCCGTTTCCGAGGCCTCCGCCACCAAAGCCTCGCGCCTTGCAGCCCTCCTAGAGAGAGGCTGGCAACAATCTTTGAAGCTAAAAATAACTGCAGCAAAATGCAGCAGAAGCTGGGGATAATCGGGGCCCACGCCCATATGCGGGGCCTGTTCGCCGGAGTGAGCCGCCTGCCGAACTGCTGAGTGGCAAAAGACCTGGATACAATCACAATGAGATCGATATCCTGTGGGAGGGCGGAGGATGGGAAAAGGTGGCTCATATCAGCCGCATGAAAAATGTGTCGCTGCATGCTGACTCTCCTGCATGCACAGAATCACAATCTCTAACTTAACAGAGAGGGAGTATCCCTGGCGGGGCGCGGTTCTGAAAATTAATGGACGAGAACAAGAGAGTTATTAGATCAGCACGAGGTACCCTTTGTTTTTGAATAACAGCTTGATTTAGAGCGTTTTTTGTAATGGACTCAAGAGGTCAGAAGGTCAAAAGAAATGTTCGTTTTCTACCGTTGAGTCAGCGAATGACAAAATCGCTGATTTGTGTAGAACCCATTCAGTAGAAAGGGTTTTACAGACCCATTCATAAACACGGAATGGGTCTGTAGAAGGAAAACTGGACAGCTGGTTCAAGTTCATTTTATATATACGGCTAAACTTCAGTACTTCTGAGTCATTTTTGAACTAGCAGTCTAATAGCTTAATTTTACTGTAAAATGTTAAACATCTCAACATCTTAAGAGTTTGCTCAAAATTTGCATCTCAAGTGACAAAGTTAAATATTTTGCCAGGAGAACAAAACAGATATAGTAATGTTTTTAGAACAGAGAGGCTAAATATAGCATAGCAATTTTTTTATTCCTTTTGAGCTTCAACCTTTACATCTCATAAAACATGCTCTATTTAGAAATGTTGAAAAGCTTTTGGAAACCTCAAAGTTAAAGTGACTTTCTATGGGAGAAGTTTTGTTAATAATAGCTATGCAGAAATTGCTAACACAGGATAATTATGTCAGATTAAAATATCAACTACTTAATAACTTAGTTATCAGTAAAACCCTGTTTTACAGTCAATGTCTTCCCACACAACTGCTATGACTTTGCCTCTGCTCTTATTAAAAATAATTATTAACATAACAGAGGGAAAGCTGGAGAAATATTTTGAATGTCAGAAAATTCTGAGTGGAGCATCTCTCCAAAATATTATAAATCACAAAAGATTTTCAGTTGTTTCATTTCATATGGTAAATGTGCATGAGCACACTGAAAATTTAATAAGTGATTGTATGATCATATTTCTCATGCACACACACTTTAAGCTCTTAATGGAAGTGTACAACCAGTGTCCGATTCAATAAGGAGAAACCACTCAGTACACTTTGAATTAAATAGCTTTTTTATCACTGGGTCCATCCTTCATTTGCAATTGTGCCATTGTTGAAGAATGTTTAATGACAGAACTAATGCTTAAAATGGAAATTAATCACTAATTCAACAATTTGACGTAAAAATTTGGTGGTTTCGCATATTTAATTGGTATTAAAAAAAAGTAATGTTCCTTTACAATCTTCACATCATTGTATTCTGGAAAATACTCTATAAACCCTCCTAAAAAAACAAAACTACTTAATGTTAATTTGTCTTTCAATTAACAAAATCTGCTTGTTCCAGCTGAAAATGCTAGCTCTCGTTTTATACGTCTCTTAATAGCACTTCTTTGAGTCCAGTCAGCAGCTGGAGCGGAGGTAATATGAATCAGAAGAGCTGACCTTGAGAGAGCAGGATATCAGTGAAGACAGGCTCGATAATGCAGCTCAGCCTGTGATAGAACGTCCACCCAGAACTGCTTCTGAACGTAATCATTAGGCTGTGTGCTATCTCCGTCCACGCCGAGGCTTTTTCCTCTTAGCTAACGACGCTGTTTGTTTCCAACATGTCAGCAGCATAATGAGCAGAAGTTAAAGAGAAAGGCTTTTCCTCTGCAGCAGTCATCACTGGACCCTTGAAGCTTAAAACAAGTTGGAATCAAACTGTATCACTTCACTGCAATGACATGCAGTTAATGACTAACAAATGGGATGTGGAGTGTTTTGTCATTTTTTATATTTTCCAAGTATGGCAAAAAGATTTAACTCAGAGACTTGACCTGAAAAAATGAGTGTGATGTTAGAAGTTTAAACGTTCTCATTTCTCCCACTAAGACAGACAGTTAAAGCCGTTTTTGGTGCATATGTTGTTTGTTGTGGTTTCTTGGTTGTTTTTTCTCTTTCTGCAGGTTTAGAGGCAGACTGTTATGGTGCTGACTGGTGTTCTCTCTATATTACTTCCTCTCCTCTGTCATTCTCTCTCTTTAGACTTGCTCTCTTTCAATGTGCTCCAAATTAGAGGCCTCAAAATCTAATGTGTTATCAGACACTACAATCCATAAATTCTATACTAAGAACCAGCAAAGAAAGAAATTCTTCGTATTCTTCTGTTTGTATGGTAAGCCTATGCATGAATCCCATTTCCTTTCATTAATATTGTACAGTTTGTTCACAAATAGACAGTTTCTGTGTCTTGTTTCATTTCTTTTGGTTTAATGTTCTATTTCCAAGACTTGTTGCTTTAAATGTTCAGTGCCTGGTGATTTGACTTGATGTCTTCCTTAGCCTGCCTGGTTGTTTCCCTGTTACCACACATGCCACCTGATTGTTGTGCATACCCTTACCACTACACCATATTTCCCATACTGGTCTGGGTCTCTGTGATTAGGTACCTCTGTCTTAAGGTGTTCAGGAACCACTGACTTACTAAGATAATCAGAATTGTACAGAAAACTGTTCTAGCTTTCAGGGTAATGCTAGAACAAGGTTTGAAAAAAATGAATCCTCATAACATGGCACCACAGGACTGGATTTCTTAAAAGTCAGTGTAAATGATACAAAAAGACTCATTAATAGACTATTACGACATCCAAAATAAAATTCCTTTATTAGTTTCTCTGGATTCAGAAAAGGCTCAGAGGGAATTGGGCATTTCTATTTGCTACCTTAAATGTTTTGGGATTCCATCATAATTCACTTTTTTTTTTAACTTCAGTTTTATTAATTTTTATGTAAAGATGAACAAACAAACATGAGGGCTGTTGCAATCAACAGACAGTCACATTGTTTACCATTATGGTTTACAGACACTTTACTGTTTAGTGTCCCAGAAAAAGAAAAAAACCAGGTGCAGGTCAACCAGGGCAGCAAAAGAGTTCAGGATTCACATCAATTAACTGTTACAAGTCTTTGGCTATAAAACAGGGTCTCTCTCCTTTTTTCTTCTGGAGACGTATTGAAAAAATCAACATCTCCATATTGTGGATCAGGCTCATAATATTTATAAAAAGCCTCAGGGTGGGAGGACTTGGCTGGAGCCAACAACAGTAATCGCCTTCCTTCTTGTGATCATAAATATCTTCATCACGCATGTATCACTTTTACTCTGAGCTTCATTCTGGAATGAGGCACACATTCCTATTCACTATTTGCTATATTCGCTGGCTGCAGTTCATGAAAGCGCAAATCTTTCTATAATAGAAATAAATCCTTAATATTTGTCTTTATGTTAATGAAGTGTTGCTCTTTCTTGAAGATATATAAGACCCTCTCTTATAGAGTCAGTAACCTAATAAATACATCTTCAGTAACTCTGGAACAAATCAATCTAGTATTCATCTCACCCCCAACCATGCACTCACAAATTGGGACCATCATGTAGCTTAGCATCGATATTTTAACTGGCTGACGCTTTCAGTCCAAAAATGAGTCTGTAGACTACAAATACAATGTCTGTAAAAAGTATTCAACCCCTTGAACATTTAACCCTTTTAAAGATTTTACAAAAAACCTTTTCATGTAGGGTTGGGCGAAATGGACTTCAAGTTTTATCTCTATATTTTGAGGTACTATTGTAAAAACAAACATTACGATAAGAACTATTTCTTACTTCTTTTTTAGGTAAGGGTACGGATGTGTCACAGGAAACAGACTCACAAATGGAAGTTTGAAAAACATTTGTATTTGCTTCTTATGACACCAGTCATAAAAAAGAAGCGTATACACTGTTTTTAAACAGGAAATGATCAATCAAAAGTCTTATAGTAATAAAAAATTATTACAATAAATGATAAATATAAGAAATGCACCCCCATTAATGTCAATGTAAAAAATGGTTTCTACGAAGGTGACAAATAAATAAATATGCAACATAAAATAAATGGTTTCACAGACGTACACCTCTTTTAAAGTGTTTGACCTAATTCACAGGTCCAGCCTGGCTGGCATTAATATGGTATGTTTTAAAAAGGCTAAAGATAATGCATCTGTTACACAATTTTGATACTACGTTGGTTGTTTTCATTTAGTGTCTTGCTTGGAGGAAAGCACACATGTGCCATGCTGCACAATTATTTTTAGTGGATATTCAGGTCAAATTCACCCACTGCTGTGACTGTCTACATCCCCCCTCTGACGTAACGAACGAGAAACAAGCTGCACTTTGAGTTGCAGGCTGTGGTTGAACTCATAGCACTGCGATGTCTGTTTGCTTACTTGTGTTAAATGGTTTGCTGCTGCAGGCCAGCTGATGGGTTTAAAAAGAGGGGGGCGAAGTGGTGAGAGAGGAAAAGTGGGTGGGCAGACACTCTTAATTATCAGGGCTGGGAAAAAAAAATCTATCCTAGCTTGACTTATGTTTTTTTTTTTTTTAATATAGAATATTTCTACATTTCGTTCCAATTCTTTAAAAATAGAAAAGTTCTACTTCACTGTCATCAGAACTTGGCTCTAGTGTCTGCTGCTGAGGAAAGAGAGAGAAAGTTTAAACAGAGGCAGATGGAAAATTTATGTAGTCGTAATATTTTGAACCAATTCACAGACAAAAAAAAAAAAAATGCTCTGCTGAATTCAATAGCTGTCCAACCAATAAATAAACTCATTGAGGAACTCAAAGTGCCTTTACTTTCTTAAGAAGTACTCAGAAGGGGCAAATTGTTGACTCTGGATAATTTGTAAAAAAAAAAAAAAAAGGGACCCATCTTCAATTATTTAAACTTTCCACTACAAATTGAACATGTTTCTCTTTCGCATGATTAAAATTTCATCACTCCCTGCCCTGGAAGACATGAATCAAAGTAAGCTCTGTTTCAAGGCATTAGCAGCAGACTAAAAGTCCAACTTCAATTAGATGACAAGTTTTTGATGGTTTTTCGTTTGCTGTCACGCACCGGTCATAAATTTACTAAAGTCAACTGTATATTTAAAAAAAAAACAAGACAAAAAAAAAAAAAAAACTTCTGGGATCAGAATACCCTACGATCTAGTTTGGTTTCGAAATAAAATACAGAAAATATGGGATTAATATGTATGGGAGATGTGTAAATATATTTTTAATACCAGGAATGAACCAGGGCTGGTAATGTGAGCTTGTTCTTTGGTCACATAATGTCACAGGAGACTGAAGCCTTTTTGAGCAGCCAACAGGAAAAAAGGCAGATTTCACCCTGGACCAACGCAGAGAAATTAACTAAATATCAAAACAATCATATATAGTGTAGGAAAAGGGTTCTCTGTTAGCTGGCATGCTTCAAGATAAAACTAAAGTTATGATCTTGCTTTGAATCAATTTTTTTATTTTCTTATGGCTTGTGGTCTGAAATAAAAAAAGATAGTTGAAGTTTTTGTTTCATTGTATTTGGTGGGCTGACAGGGCACAGAAAGGACAGTGTGTAGGAAGGGGCGGGGCAAAGGGCCGATATGGTGGGTTAGGCTTGGAAACCGTTCAGAACTGCTCTGTTATTGGTCACTTACCAGACTGAGCTTCAAGCTAACTCAAATGTGCACACGATTGAAAAAAAAAAAAAACTTAAACTAAATTTAAAGTTATTAGTCAATAACTTGAAGGGAATAACTGTCAGGGAGCCTTGTTTGACGTGTGTGCACCAGTAGCTGCGTTGCCATTACAGATGTGCACAAAACTTTGTTGATATTCCAATTATGTCGGAAACAAAAAAAACAAAACAACTTTGCAATTGCAATGTTTCCATTAAATAAGAAATACAATTAAAACCACTCATGAATACGTTTCTTCATGCAAAAAGTCATTAAAAACATGCTACACCATCATCCTCCACTTCCTGTTGTCTTCTTTGTGGTTTACACCAGTAGTAACGATTGTTTATCATGTGAGTCGTGTGATGTGAAAAAGTGTTTCCATTGCAGTTTTGGAAAAAATACATTAACTTTAATAGGGCCAAAACAACCACCTCATCCTAGAGCAAAAATGCTTAATCAACAAACGTGTTTTTCTTTTATCAAAATTATTCCCATTGAGAAAATTTGTGTTCATAGATCCAATTTTGCAGCTTTAAGATAAATGGAAACACAACTAGTGGTGCTGTGTTCCCTCAAAACAACATGGAGACATTTGAAAGTTGGACATGCATAAGAGTTACTGAGCCTGATAATATCTGTTGACGCTGCCATCTTTAAAGGGCTGGAAATAGTGACAAAGGAAAAACAACACAGCCTTCAGTTTCGTTTGGCCTGAGTGCAGTGCAGTGCTCACCAGAGCAACTCGTGGCCTTTTATTAGCAGATTGCGCCCACCTGTGTAAATCTCCACCCACAACAGGAAGTCAACAAGAACATCAACAATAAGTTTCAACACCCCTTACTTGTTCTTATCATATATGTTCATGTATGCTTGATCATCCTCACATTTCTTAATCCTGATCTGTGTAATACTTAGGTCTCCTTTCTCTCTTAGGATAACGTGAATCAAGGTTACCATCACTTTGATCTAAGTTCCCATCTATGTCACAAGTGTCAGTTTTAGCCTCCTGTGAGTACCAGCCTATTCCCAAGTACTCTACCTGTATCTGGATAAAAGACAAGATATGCAGGACTATTTTTGTCATAACCAACAAAAATTCCCTTTTCACAACGTGGATCCAACTTTTTCGTGTCATATTTATATGCATAACATTCAGATCCATAAGTTCTCATTTTTGAAAGGTCAGGTTTCTTTCCGGTTAACATGTAATATGGAGTCTGCTCAACACGTTTGTTGTAACATCTATTACGGATAATAGCAGCCGTCTGAACCGCATATGTCCATAAATCTTTAGGCAGATTACTCTCAATTAACATGCATCTTGCCATTTCAAAGACAGTTCTCCATGTTCTCTCAGCTGTTCCATTCTGATGAGGAGAATAAGGGGCTGAAGTTTCATGTCTAATGGCATTTTGACTAAGCAATGATTGGAACTCTCTGGACATAAACTCAGTTCCATTATCTGATCTTATACACTTGATTTTCCCACAAGGTGCCACATCTGCAATAAACTTCTCTGTCCCTTTAACAGTATCACTCTTAGCTTTCAGAAAATAAAGAAAAATAGCACCTGAATAATCATCTGCAAAAGCTAAGGTATATCTAAACCCATCTTTAGCCAGATCTGCATGTACAAGATCTAGTGCACCTTTAGCTTTTTCATCAGGATCAAATTTCTGGTCTGGATCAAATCTCTATTTCTGGTCTGAGCAAATTTACCTTTCATCCATACTTCACATTTCAGATCAGAATTTTGATCTGAAAACTAATTAGAGGGAAAATTTATTTTCCCTCTAATTTTCATTCCATCTGCAACATTTTCCAACTTTGACACATCATCATAGTTACAGTGACCTAAAATTTTATGCCACGTTTGGATGTCATAACAGGCATTGCACTCATCAACATCATCTGTAAGAGTATTTAAATAGTACAGTCTATCATAAACATCAATATCAAAAGCCATTTTTATGGATGAGCCAGTTCTGTCCATCTTTGAAGATGACTGTCGCTCCTTGGGCAGTTGCAGCTTTAACCGAAAAGATGTCCTGGGAAAACGACGGCACGTATAAGATGTCCATTAACATAATCTCCACAATTCGGCCGTTGCTGTCTCTCAAGTGAACTCTCTCGGTGCCCTTCTTCAGTGCGATGCCACTGGCCCTCACGCCGTCAGCCAACTCCAGAATATGGCTCTGAGGCTCAAAAGCTTGCTGTCTTCTACTAGCAGATTTCACCCACCTGTGTAAATCTCCACCCACAACAGGAAGTCAACAAGAACATCAACAATAAGATTCAACAATACCCCCCAATGAAACCCCATCATAGGAAAATAAAAAGATTTTCAAGGTCTTAAAATGAATCTTAAAAAACAAGATGGAGTTTCAAAATAAAGGCCCAGTGTCATAGATAGCTTAATTATATTAAGCTGTTTAATATAATAATCTTTTTTTCTACAGTGCGACAAAATAGTCACACAAGTATGAGGTCCAACAATTTTTAAATTCTATATTTAGATTTCGTTTGCATTTCCTCCCTGGAAAGCTGCCATTTGATTAAAAAAAAAAAATCTTTCCCCTAGTGGAAGGAAGCAATCAGGCCTGAAGAATGGAGCTGATTTCAGCCCTCATTTATATTAGAGATCAGAACTGAGTCACAATCATTGAATACATGTAGACACACAAATGTTCAGCAGTGGGTAAGTGAGTGCTGGGCATTGGTCAGCACATGAACAAACTGGAAAGACTCAATGGGAATTTTGGAACTAAGCAGCTTTTCTGAGCTGGAAACCTATTGGGAACACTGAACTCTAACATCAAGTTAGAGCTGCCAGTTATAATATCTCAGACACCAAATATACCTTAATATTAGAGGTGCGGGAAAAAAATCAAGTCCAAAGAGAATCACAATTTCTAGTCCTGGGAATTATGAATCAAATCAAAATGCTCAGAAATCAATTTTAAAATTTTAAGTCTAATTTTAATTTTTTCTTTTTTTGCTGCTCCTGTTTTTGTGTACAGCTTATTGCATTATACGCCCAGTCAGCCACCATATGTTTTTTTAATTTTATATTTTTTTTATTTAAGAAAAAGCCAGTCAACTAAGCTAAACTAATATTAATTTAAAATACAGAACTTTATGCACAGACCTATTTTTGTTTCAGTATAAACTAATGGAAATTGATACAGTATAGAACTTTATTGAATTATTTTAAATACATGTTCTGTGTTTTACTCTATTTTCTCTTGTCAGTCACATAATTTAAACAGAATCTCTAGACACTGAAAGATTCAAAACTCTGAGTAATATGCATTAATACTGACAGTGGAAACCGTCTTGGCGCTACCAAAGAAGCTACTGTACCTTCTACACTCTTGGGAGTTCAGCCAATCAGTGCAAAAGGAAAGCATGATCCTGTACTGCCTGGCTTGCAAATTCTAGATCAGCTTCCTAAGTTACATTTTCAAAGACTTTTGATATTCCTAATGTACAATTCTGTGAATAGGAGGATTTTTCATAAATAGTTTGGAGTTAAGTCCAACAGAAAAATTGGCAAAAAGTTGAGTCAGTCAATATTGAACACTGAATTGTTGGGAGTCCGCCGTATCCTTATTGGTGCCCATTCAAGGAGGTTTCTCAAAACCATAATAACACTTTATTTTCTATTAAATGAGATTGCTTATATAACCACCATAAAGAAGCTTATATAAACAAAAGAGTTGAAAGGTAAACCTGCTGATTGGTCAGTCTTGATGCATGTTTAGTATCCAGGTATTCAGTTTTTAGGTTTAAAGTTTGATAAGGCTAGAACTTTCTCTGTCATAGGAATGTCAAAAAATGTAACATTCCCACTCAATATACCGTCGTCAAGTAAAGAGTGAAACATAATTTCAGTCTGTGTAGTTGTCATGTCTGTGTTGTTACTATAGACACAATCTACTTCCCCCAGCACCTTGTTTAAAGCACCCTTGAGGGATCCAGAAACACAGCAAAGAGAAAGCGCTGCCTTAAACGTGTCACCCCGGCTTCATTTAATGAAAAACATCCGGCGTCGGGCCATACATCAAAACAATCCTCCAGGAGTCAGGCTGCTGCTTGGAAAGCCATGTAGAGTGTGACTGATAGGGGATCTGATGCAATTCTCCTCCTAATTCTCATCCTGCTCTTCTCTCCAGAGATGGGATGTTATTAATCTGGATTTAAGACTCAGGACAATCTTCCTCAGACCTAATCCCACCGAGTGGCTCACCGTGAAGGCCTCACACCGAAACACACAATTCTCCTACTTGGGAGATGTTCAAAATTATTTCTTACTATAATTAAAGTTAAATTATAATTTTCATATTTTACTAGATTATTTGAATTTGAACAAACTGAGGAGTTGTGGGTAGAATATATTTACAGACAAAGATGTCTTATCTTAAATTCAACATTTATATATTTTATTACTGTTTTGGCTTAATTACTCCCCTGAGTGGATTGTTCTTTCAATTTTTTGTTAGTTTTACAATTAATCACCGACTAAATTAGTTGACGATTATTTCTATCTTTGATTAATCACTGATTAATCCGATTAATCATTTCAGCTCTAGACAAAACAATTAGAACTGCTAAAATACTGTAAGACTATGACAACAGATTACGGTAATGAATTCAACTAACATTTATGTTTTCATTGGGAATTTTTCTCCAGTTCATATTCCTGAGGCTGATCTGTTGGCATTATCTCTGTGACCTCATCTGACATTTTGTCCTGTATTATTATTGTAATTTAATCTCGCTCAGATCTGCGCCTTATTCTGCATCTTATCACTCAGGGAGCACTTCAGACATTGAAGGGTCCAAAGGATTTGCTCTTCCGTCAGTTATTCTCGCAAAGTGACATTTCCATGAAGTCTGACAACTTAACTATCATATCTTTCCATACTGTAGCTTTCAGATCTTGACTTGACAGTTAGACAAGCTAGAATGTCACCAAATCCCACCAAAGCAGTGATGCACCCAGGGCGCCATTCATTTTTAATGTGACTTTATGTGAGATCTGAGCTGCAATGAATCGTTGTAGTCCATCGATGGACTTTGTAGACAGACAAAGAAATGGTTGGGGAACAGCTGGAGTGCACTTTGTTAAGAGGCTTGGTAGCATCAGGCTTAGAACTCAGCTGAATATTGATCTGAATCATATAGAAAGGATTTTCTAGGAAAAGTAGTGAATGAAGATTAATATAGAATATTAGAGTAAATGTAAAGCTTTACAGTGAGTTCCACCTTGATGTATTTAGCATTATATGTTATCTCTGATCCATCCAGCTGAACAGAAACAGAACTGAAGTTATTGTCTTTGGACCTAAATAAGAACGATCTAGAATCATCAGACAGCTTCAGTTATTACAGTAGGAAACTAGAGATCAGGCTGAACACTGGAAGTGATTACCTCTGACCTGAACCTTCAGAGCCACAGAAAAACAGTTACAAAATCAGCCATCTATCAGCTGAAGAACATTTCCAGGATTTTAGGGTTAATGTTTCATCAGGATGTAGAGAAACTGATCCATCAGTTCTGTTAGTTAATAAATCACTGAATGGATTAAAGATCTGCTGCTGCTGAATCAACCTTCAGACCTCTCAGCTCTCCTGGTTCTGGTTCTGCTCTGCATCCAGAACCAGAACAGAATATGGAGAAGCAGCATGCAGCTTCTATGCACCACAAATCTGGAATAAACGTCCAGAAAAGTGCAAAACACTTTTCTGGAAGTTTCAAATTAAGTACAATAAATGATCAAGATATTTGATGCATATTTGCTTCTTGGTCTTGGTGATGGCATTCGACAAAATGTAATGTTTGGTTACTGTACTTTGTCTTTATGGCATAAAGCACTTTGAATTGCCTTGTTGCTGAAATTTGCTATGCAGATAAACTTGACTTGACTTTTATGTCCAGATTTGGCTCCTGTAGCTCAGAGCCTAAAGGCAGAAGAACCACAATGTCACTCTTAATTCTGTGATCCAGAATGACCAGTACCGATAAGCAGCACACAGATGGAAGACTAATAGATCCCCACACCGTTTCTGAAGGCGGTCCAACTCTGTAATATCATAAGACATTTGCACATAATGGAGAGTTAATGTGAAAATGATGGCCTTTTCAAATCAAAGCTGCATGTGGGTGGTGGAATCGAAGGGGTGGGAGTGTGAGGGGTGTTTAGGCTTATCGAATGAGTGGGATGGAGAGGAACGTGGGGGGTGGGGGGGGGCTGTGTAGCTGCTGGAATGTTCCAGGAGAGCTGGAGAGGGAGTGACATTTTCTGTAAGATATCTATCAACAAGGTTTAATGGCTTTTCTGAGCACTAGCTGAAGAAATGGCATTCTTTTTTATGGCTAATTAATAAATGAATACATGATGATGAATGGCCTCCATTTTTTCTCCTGTTAATGAAATGATTGGCTGTTTGTATTGTCAGAGGGAATAGTCCCTGCTCTGTGCTGTAATCTCAGCTTTGGTTCATAATCGTAGACACCTAAGAAGTAGCTGCATGAGCACAGCTAACCAGAGCTGAGAAACAGTAAGTGAACTGCTGGTTTTCATGGGTAAACGTGTCATCATATCAATGCTAACAGTCATTTTACCTAACATGATGCTAATTTGATCATTTCATAAATCATTTAAGACAGCTCTCACAGAGCCATGAGAAAGTATTCACCCCCAATTTATTTTATCTTTGCTTCATTGTCATCCTTGTAAACTAGTACAAACCAAGCAAGACCTATATGAAAATATAATCACCCCCCTTCAGTAAGATTATGAACTGACTGGGATTAACAACATTTGTTTGATTCAATTTCATTAGCAACAAAAAGGCTAAAATGACTAACTGACCTCCAGAATTAAGAGATTCCTGAAACGGAACTTATTGACAACAGGAAGTGGGCTAAAGGAGAGGTAAGCAAGTTCCTTTTCACGTTGAATTTATCGTAAGTTTACTGTGAACTTACGATAAAGTCATAAAATAACCATCAGTCTGGAAGCCATTTCACAGATTTGGGGACCCCAACAAACCACAATGGAACTACCAGAAATTATAAATTACTTCAAGCACTCCATTTTGTGTTTACTCACACCATATTTGATTAGATGCACCAGATTATTTGGAACTAAGTCTAAAAAATAATTATTAGATTTGTGACTCAGCAACTGATTTAGCAATTGATTAATCATTAAGTGAAATAACACAGTCGAAAGAGTAATTACACTCAAACTATATGGAAATATATACAATTTGCATTAAATATAAAAAAAAAACTTTGTAAAGTCCCACCAAAAACTTCTCAAGTTAGCTTCATCTGGCTGAAATTTTGCAAAAGAAAAAAGAAATAATAATAATAATTAAAAAACCAAACGCTCATATTAAGCACTTTTTGCTAAAAGGTTATACATACTGATATGCATATCCCGTAACCCTGATTAGTATCAGGGTTACGGGACATTGATCAAGATAGTTGAATTAACAGACTATTGATCCGTTAATAAAAAAACCCCTCAACAAATCAGCCCAACACCGTATCAATAAGTCAAGCAGAAAGAGCTGAGCTCAAAAGTATTGTTAGAAGTATTTTTTTTGTTGCAGACGCCTCACTTAATACAAATGACAAAGCGTTCATTAACAGAATACTACAATGCTATATTATTTCATTATATATATACAGTATGTATAAAATTTAATAAAGGAAATATTTGTTCATATGCATTTTTTCATGTGGTATTTTTTTTAGCTTTCTTAGACCAATCAATTAATTGTTGGATTAATCAATAGATTAATTAATAAAAAAATCTGAAGAATGTGTCCATTTTTTTATTAGTGTAATTGTTGGAACAATCCAACAACAATTAATTGTTGGAATAATCAATAGATTAATAGACAATTAAAATAATTCCAGATACAGTTGCATCTGTATCTGGAACATTTAAGCATGACCAAAAAAATACAAAGACAGAAGGAATAAAGAGGATTTTTTTTTTTTCATTGTATATCTTTAGCCACCAGAAAAGTACAGCAGGAGTAATAAATATTACAAAGTAAATTTGTTCAAAACAAAGAGAATAAAACCTTGTCCCCAATTTTAATACCAAGCAATAAAATAAAATTGCAAGTGCAACTGTAAATGTAATGCAAATCTGCAAGAAAAGATGGCCATTAAATGAATGCTGATTTATCTGCTTCCCCTGGTGCGTCTCCTAGAAGAAAGCTTGAGGATGTGCTGCGTAAGGCCACACACACAAATCCCCCTCTTTGATTTCAAAAACTCAGTTGCTCAGTGGCCCAAAGGCACATACACAAAAGGAACTACACCAGCACCTACCATTTTGAGAGCAGAAGCATCCATCATAGAGGAAGCTGTGTGTGTACATGTATGTCTGTGAGAGTCATTGATTGCAGCGAGAGAATCCCACCGTAGCACTAATCAATACCATGGGCGCTCACATAACTTTAGTCAAGGACAGAGGTGGTAAAACAGAAAGAGAGGAATCAGCATCAATCAACAAATTGATCGTCTCCTCAAGTAACTCTGATATGAATGAGGGCAACTTCAATTTAGGGTGACAGTGGAAAAAAATGCAGAGTTTAAGTACCATAGCTATGTAAATTTGAAGTTACAGGTAAACAACACCACTCAGTGTACATGGAGTATCAATGCATCCTCCTCCTTGTGAACTCACAGTACACAATTAATCCCTCAGCATGGTGCAGACAGTATGGATGAGATGTAGCCTTGTATTCAGGAAGCTTCACACAATTTGTGTAATCAAGTGTAATACCACAAATGCTCCATATTATCCATGTAACAGTCATTTTAGCTTGTGATGCAGCTGAAAAACACAACATATCCATTCAAGACCACAGATATTGATTATTGATACAAAATCTCTACAACTCCAGCTGAAACATCCATCACTGTTTAGCAATATGCGTATAAGAGTTTAAAAACCACAGTTTCAAAGAAAATCAAAGAATATGCACTGACTTAAAACCAAACAGATTGAGTGAACCGCCTAATTTCTGCAACAATGCTTGACTTCGCAAACCTACCCAACAGATTTCTTCATAATGGAAAATAAAATCTAAAGTCCTCAATCAAACAAATGCAATACGAGTAAGACACTTTAAAAGCCACAAAGTATAGAAAAAACTTACGTGTTTTGCGTTGGCTATGTGTATGAGTGGTCAGCGTGGTAGAGGCCTCCTCTGTAGTAGTATGTTCCGTAGTCCACATTTGTGTAGAGTCACGAAGAACTGTCGGATTCGCAGGAGATGAGCTAGTAGTCGCCGCTCCAATTACAAAGGTTGTCCGCGGTGCTGCAGTGGTCGTAGTAAAGATCGAAGGTATACGTCCGTTACGATTTCCAGGGTTCCGAGGTGTCACCTGACTTCCAGAGGCTCCGCCCCCTCTAGGGTTTATAGTTGTGGTCGAAGCAACAGTGCGAGTTCTGCCTTTCGCCACAGTTACAGTTCTTGGTGTGGGGTTTCCACCGTCGACTGTGGGAGTAGTTGTAGTGGTGGTAGTATCAGGACCTTTAGGAATCCCGCTTGGCTTGGAGAGAAAGATGGGATCTTGGCCTATTCGATTAGCATCCACCAGGTCGGTTGGCACATAATCCCGCACTGTACCCACAACAATCCATTTCAGGAGCATAAGGCTCAATCCAAGGCCAATGAAACCAATAAGTAAAGGGACCACGCACAGCCATGTTTGCTGGCGAGGCCAGACAGCACACCGAAAAGGACCCTGATCCTGAGCCTGGACTTCTCCACGGCCCCCGGTAGCTCCCGAACCTTCGGGTTCCTCCAGGATCACTGCCCCAGATACAGCAGCTCCGGAGCTCTCACTCATCCTGCCCTGCCGTCCTTTATGGCTCATCAAGGATTAACCCTGCAATAGGCATTGATAGCACATTGCAAAAAGGTTCTTGACAATGCCGGACTTTGAAAAGATGATAGGAATGTAGAGGCGGACAAATTAGCAACAGCAGCAACTATATGAATATGTATCCCAAAGATACGAAGAAAGGCAGGGGTAAAGAAGATACATGCAGTCATGCAGTCACAAAAGCACAAGTACCCACACTCACACTCAGAGACACCCAGTTAGATACAGGAGAGGTTTTGTAGAAACCACCAAATTAGTTTATGCTTATTCCTGGCCAACTCTCGATTGCCAACAGGAAACTTCAAAAATGTTCACTGTGAAAGCAAGCAAGAGAAGAGGGAAAAAAGAGATGCCTCTAGCAAGAAAGTGTGTGGGATGAAGTGTCTTCACATCTGTTAGAAATCAGTGCCATCAATGTTTGGATGCCAGTGCATCAGAAATCCACAGCTTGGACGTGATGTGAACATGTAGCAATCCGAGTACAAACCCACAATGGGACAGGGAAACTTGAAGGGTGGGTCCAGTCTCTTTCCCAGTCTTCAGAGCTCCAAAAGGATGCTTCCTAATGCGGCGTCTGACACACCACCTTTAGTCAAGTCACCCTTCCCTTCGAAATCTCTTCCTGTTGTAGCTGGAAGGGAGACCAGAAAATATCAATTAGGAGTTGGCTTAACACTGATGATTATTTAACACTTCTAGCCACTGGTAGACTTTCTGCAAGTGTCTTCCTTGTATCTCTTTATATATTTGTATGATCTTAACCCACTTTGCCATGAAATCCAAAAATCCAGTTATTTGCCCAGAAGTGCTGAAAAAGAGACTTCAAGGAAGGACAAGAGGGTGAGGTAGGAAAAAAAAAGGGGTGTTGTCGCACGGTATAACAGGGCGGATAAATCTGCAGCGAGTGATCCTGCTCGTTCTCTGGCCGGCTGTGGATCAGATTTCCCCCAAGCTGTCCGCTCAGCTCTCTTGCCGTCTCAGGGTACCGTTTGTTAATGCCGCAGCAAAGCCCTCTGGAAGCCTCCTGTCATGTATTTGCAAGGAACATTCCGCCACAGAGGGGATAAAATGTGAGAGGAGGTGTTGATGAGGAGCCAGGGAGTTGATAGGAAAAAAATTTAAGGGAAGATCAGAAGAAAAGTAAGACCATCAGGAGAGGATGTTGAAAAAAAAAAAAAAAAAAATCCAAAGAAAGTGCTGGTTGGTTTTGTCCCTTTTAGTTCCTGATAGCCTGCACGCTTTTCAGTCCGCCGGTTGGTCTGGTAGCTGAGCTCCTCTCCCGGTTCTTCAGTCCTGGAAGCTTTTTTTTTTATTTTTTAGAGATGATTAAAAATGTGCACCTCACTCCGGAGTGAAGACTTGCAACCACAGAGACGCTCACTTCCCCAATCAACCAACCAGCCAACCCTCTCCCCCTTTTGGAGTTTGCTGCATCCAACGACGCAGCCGTCTTTACCTGTAGCAATGGTGATGCAGACGCGCATACAACTGCCTCCTGAGCTGCTGCCACTGAGAGACAGGGAGCGAATGAGAAAGATGGGGAGGAGGAAAAAAAATCCAACAGAGCGGAGTGCACACTGGTAGAGCAAGGAAAGGGAGAGAAGGAGAGAAGGAGGGAGGGGAGAAAGAGGCTGCACCTGCTTAGATGCACCAGCTCTGGGAAGAGTGCCCACCTCCGTTAGAGGGGAGGGGAGAGAATAAAAACGCAGCGTGCATACAGAAATGTAGAAAAAGCAGAGTAGAGGTGTGTGTACAGATAAAGATAACGAGAGAAGGGAAAGGAAAGAGGGACGGAGAGCTCTGCATCGGCACACGAGCCAGATCCAGGCAAGAAGTCCCAGACGGAGGCGAGCAGAGGAGCTAAGCGGGAAGCCATCAGTCAGACGCTCAGCTCCACCCACTGAAGAGCTTTAGAAGAGAGACAGGGGGAAAAAGAGAGCTAGAGTCTTAAGCTAAAGATCCGGGTGAATTCTAATACGTTGACTCATATTTATGTGACTAAACCTAGTCTTGATCAGAATGTATTTTAAATAAATGACAAAACAGTAGCTGGAGTTGTATATAATGACTGTAAAGAGGTGCGACAGTACCATATTACCCTATAATTTGCTATGTAATATATTACATAGCATTTTATGAAAGATGTTAAACACACACACATATATATATATATATCTTATATTTGCTAAATTATATGTAGCATTTTAAATGAATAATTAATTAATAAAATAATGTTATCAGGTTTTAATTTATATGTCACTGACATATTTCTCAGCAAGGACAGACCAGCACTGAAAATCTAACTTAAGGCCATAAAGTCTCACAAACAGCTATGTGCCCTAAGAAATCTCTCTTAATTACTCCTCTAGGAGAAACCAAATGACGTTGTGGATTTTCACATCTCTTTGTCTTCTGACAAGTCAAAATCAACAAGCGCTCACTCGTTGAAGCAGCCATTATGTTACTGTGCTGATTTGATCCAATTTTTAATAATGCTAAGAAAGACTGTTTGAGATACAATTGTAAACATAATCAACTAGATATAAAAGGACATGTTTGACAACAATTAGAATAATAGTAATGAAAGCTATAGTCACAAAACTAGCTACTTTGTAAACAAAATTAGAAATGTTTGAGAATATTATCATGGATAAATCCAGCTGGGGATTTTGAAGATTTAACATGTTAAAATGACTACTGTCTCATCTAATTAATCCTGTATTGTGAATGATGTTTTCTCATTAGCTGAATGTATCACTCCACTGTACACTTGTTCTCTTTTGTTGACCAACTGTTAAGTCCATATGGTCAGAATGAAGAATGGGGGGCAATATTTCTAAACACCTAAAAAAATACCTATTCTCATAAAATGGAAGTGGCAAGTTCACAAAAGTATGCTTTTACCAATTTTAACAGTTATGAATACTTTTACTTGTTCATTTTCCAGCATTAAACTTGATTAAAGTCAAGATGTGGGCAAACTATAATTTAAAGGGGGTATTATGTATTTTCCAGACTCACAGTAACTATGTTCAGTTGGCACGGAAATGCTGTATATATCAAAAACAATTTCAAAGAAATCTGACTTTGTATCATAGACACATCTGACACCTTAAAATCTGATTCTGTCTCTTTAAGAACCTCCCACTCTTTTTGACACTCCCCCTTCAGCATGTCATCAAAACAGTGCTTCTGAATGCTGCCCACTGATGTCATTTACAGCCTTCCTTTGGAGCAGTGTTTGTATGTTACATATCAACACAGATTTCTACACAGGTGTTTTTTTGAAGAACAGACACTTGAAAGGATTCAAAAGGCTCTGAATTGCTGGTTTCAGAGTGCACAGCTAGGCTACCAGAATCAAAGAGGTGTCAGTTGTAACTATAACATAACTTAGCTCAGCGTTAAGGTCCTCACTAAGTCTAGCAGAGCAGAGTAGAGCACACCAACCCAATTCTAAAGTCCATTAACTGGCTCCCTGTATCTCGGTGAATAAACTTTAATGTGCTTTTCCTACTTTATAAAACACCAAATCGCTTAGCACCAAGTTGCTTTCAAGGTTGAGCGTTGCGTCAACCTTCCAGACTTGACCAGTCTGGAAGGTTGACCTGACCGGTCTTCTGGATCTAGTCTGCTTTGCCAACCCAGAATAAGAACCAAACACGGAAAAGCTGCATTCAGATTTTCATGCTCCACTGATATGGAACAAACTTCAAGTAAACTAAAAAACTGCTGAAACACTGACAACCTCAGTTTATCACAAGAATACATGTAGATCACACAACTTAGATTGATATGAAAGGGGCTAATGTGTCTTTTCTTCTTTGCAAACAACTTAATGCACAAATCACAAAATCATTGAAATTATTTTTAGAATCAAAAACTACACATCTCCTACATGTAGCCTATAGGAGGGGTTCATTTTTCTTTGACTGCAAATGAACCTGATTCAATATGAAATCTCAACTTTTGCTTGGATTAAATATTACTGTCAGTAATTAATTTGAACACTATTATATATAATTGCACAACAACATCTGTATCACTGAACCGGTACTTTGGGCATGAGGATCTTAACTCTTTAAACATTACATAGCAGGAAAAAAAATCCCCTAGCAATAACAAACAAATAAATCCCTGAAGTGATTACTCAGTTTAACATTTGTCCCAGTGTATGATGGGATTGGTTTTAACCCACCATGACCCTGCACAGGATAAGCTCAGGATAAACATCTATGTAGGATGGTTTATACTCTTCATACATTAAAACAGATTCCTTTTGTAAGTCATAAAAAATAAAATAAGAACACTGTCAAAATATAGCCAACGAATCATCGACTTGAAGATTGCAACTGACAATAAAAATCTATAGATGATCAATTTAGGACTGGAGCGCCAGACATTCATTAATAAAACATGGGTATCATTCGTCAAAATCCCAGTATTACGCTTGTTTGTCAATTACACTGTAAGGCAAGTCGCCAATCATGAAGGATATATTCAGACAACATATTAAAATTGCACATATTCACTATTAAAATATCACACACACATACAATTTTTTTTTCTTACACGCACACATAAGTCTAAGATTGCACATATAAACTAATAAAATATTGCACGTGCATGCATTTGTTTCTCTTGCACACACACACAAAACTAAAATTGCACATATACACTACTAAAATGTCACACACACACAAAGCATGTAGACATACTATTCTGAACGATAGGTCGAAAATGTGAACTAACACTAGGCTGAATGATTGAATGAATGAATGGGGATGAGACTTGTATTTGTGTGAGAGACTAATTTTTTGTCTGTGTGAGAGTTGTCACGGAAGAGGCGGGGCATAATTTGGAGATCAGATGGTGGCGCATGCGTTGCTACCACAGTGAAGTTAGTTTCAAGTTGGATATTATAAATTGGCGCTCAAAACTTTGGAATGACTCTGCAACCAGAAACTACTATGGAATATGTGTTTAAGTAAGTTAAATATAACGTGGGAATGTCCTAAATGCAAGGAATGTTTCTCTTGGACAATAAGGTTGAGGCAACAGTGTAGTATAAGTAAGAAACACTGCCAACTGAAGGTGGTAGTTAGCAGTCACTTACACCCAATGTTTTTTACAATTTCTGCGTAAAATTAGCAATAAACTCTTATCTATATATAAGCCGAAAAAATGGGAGTGATCTGTTGATTTTGCGTGAATTCAAAAAAATATATATAATTTTTTGAAGTACAATACAGTGTATGGCTTAGCTAAAAAAAAAAAAAAAAAATTGGATCCCCAAAGCGATTTTGCTTGGGCTAAAAAAAACAAAAGGAGTTTACTATTTTTGCAGAAAATATCACACTCTCAATAATGCATTAGCACAAAAAAATGCAGATCTGTTGATTTTGCATAAATTTGTGGAATCGCAAAAAACTGAATGGCTGATTTAAACAGGACTTATATTAAAAAAAATCTGAACTATACGTTTAAAAGTACAATATTGTTTATGGTTTAGTTCGAAAAATATGAATTCAAGCTTTTTAAAGTAAAAAAAAAAACAACATATTTTTGTCCCCAAAGTGATTTTGTGTGAGCAAACCAAACAAAAAGGAATAATACTTCAATTCTAAAACAAGAAAAACATTTCTTCATCTTGTTCTTGTGAACCCCAGTACTTTGTATCAGTTTGTGTTGTTTCATTTCTACAGTGAATAATGACCACGATAATGGCATTCATACCTTAATATTCATGTGTATCTCCACCAAAATGGTCTGGTCCCTTAGGGGTGGTAGATTAGAGCAGCAGGGGCCTACAGGGAGGGAGATAAAACACAAGAGCCAACAAGTTCAAATAAAGAAGGAAATGTGAGAACAAAAGGAAAATAAAATACAAGCAAAGTGGGGCATTACTGTTCCTGTGGCTTGTAAAAGCAAACACCATCTGGTCTTTACCCATCATGCAGTGTAATCCCATCACATATGATAATTGTAGCATTAGATAGTTATATCTGTGTGTTCTACATACAGCAAGGCTATCACTGTCCCACAGCTTCAGATCAAATCATGAGTAGGGAAATAACAGCTGATGATTTTTCCTCCATAGATGGTTTTGATGCATAAATGAAAACAGACTTGTTTCACCCTATAAAGAGCATGTATCCACTGGTTCAAACAAAACAGTAAGCACCAACCTGTTTCAAATTTGTCTGATTTTGGCAAACTATGCATCAAATTTTTGGTTTTGTAGTTGGACATTTGCATGAGTCGGATACAAGAGACATGATACCACTCAGCTGCACACGAGAGCCTCATTCACATATTTTGTATTTTAAGCAGGATGTAGATTCGGCCACCTGCATATCAATGTACTCTTGAAGCGACAAAGCAAAACAAAAGGGAAGCAAGCTTTGGGTGTGCGTGTGTGTGTGTATGGGAGGATTTGGGCTTAAATCAACCTGCTGCTTTTTCCATTAAAGTGGCTGCAGCGGCTTTGGAGGTCAGGCCAACTTTGCTCTGCTGTAGGAGTTCAGGGAAATGGAAAGTTAGTCTGTCATGATGGGTCCTAGTTTCTTTACCCACATACAGAACACCACCAGGAGAACAGATAATCAGATGAATAAAGTTTATTTTAACAATGATGAAAAAGTGAGATTGTGTAGTTCTTGTCCTTGTGGATGGAAATCAATGTAATCTGTACTCTGAAGAGCAGTGAGAAAGAGATAGTGAGTTTGAGGTTGTCGGAAAGTGGAACTTCAGGAAGAATTAGACTGATCTTACTTGAAATGAAGATTAACTTCCGCCATGGGGGTACTACAGTGGGTTCCAGGGTATGGTCTCTTTGTAGGTGTCCTGGAAGTGATCCAGTTTCCAGTGTGACATCTTGACTGAGTGAGTTCTTTGGAGATAGGTGTAGAGGCTGCGGTGGAGGGCAGACAGGGAAGCTCAGGAGAGGAGGAATGAGGAGCGAACCGACTGGCAGCTGGGATTCCTGGTACGGTTTGTTGAAGATCTGCAGAGGTGAAGAAGGCAACCAGTGGGTAACAATCCACGACATCACAAGGGAATAAATCCAGAAAGCAAGGAACTCTGGCTTCACAGGGGTATTGCCAAAGCGTCACAAGGAAACGCCTGAGAGAGAGGTAATAAGAATACATTACTAGAAGCAACTTCAGAGAAAACACAGAGAGCAAGCTCAGAGGGGCACAGAGTACCATTACTGGCAAACACTCAGGTGATGAAGTGCTGGCAGCCTGCTCCTCATATACTCCTGGACGATTAGATGATGAATTACAGGTGTGCTGACCTGAGTCAGCGGGCACGCCCTCCAAGGTGTAGCAGCCTCTTGGCACCATCTCGTGGATGAAGAGGGAAGCAGCAGGCAACAGAAAATCCCCATGAAGAGCCAAGGCCCCGGTTCCCAACACAGTCAAAGCACAACTGGTGCTGACCTGCTTTCCAAACATAGAGAATTTTTAAATGATTCATGCTAAAGCTAGTATCTATTTCAGAGTTGAAATGTGTTAAACATCCAGTTTCAACAGTACTGACAGTCAGCCATCTACTTGAGTCTATTGCAGACACATTTATTATTTATTTGGGATGTTTTCACACTTGATAGTTTGGTGGACCATTCAATCGGTCTCCCGGTTCAACAAATGATCAATGTAACATTTCAACATTTGCTACATTTTTTGCTAGTAAAGAGAGAACCCAAATCCTGGCGACCCCCTCCCACAAGCACACACACAAATTGCTTGACATTGCACTGTATCCAACAAACTGAACCATTTGGAAAACCTGTTCCCCTCCTCGCCCTTGGGGGCCCTGCACAAAGAACCACTGAAGGAAACGACACAAAACCTCTAAAGAGGACGCAACTTTGTTTACAAAATGTTAACAAAAGTGGAGCAGCATCAGATTTTAGTGGTTATAAGATTTATTTTCTCTTTGGCAAAATACAGTCATATAGTCATTTCTATCATTAGGGTGACCATTAACTGCCATTAATCTAAAAGCTAAACACTGTTAGCATCTTTGTTAAAGAAACTAGTTTTGTAGTTATTTCCCCCTTGAGTCTTGGTAAGAGGGCAGTAACAAGGTCTCTTTGTGCATTGTTCAAACACTGATCCATATGTATAAAATTGGAGATTTATTTCTATTAGTAATGTAATATATGTTAAGTGTCTATGCTGATTGACGTTTTTATTTTGTACATGATGCATAACAGTCTCTATAAACGACTGTGTGATTATCAAGTGCTTAGTCTCCATTTATGCAGAAAAATCTCAGAGTAAAGGTAAGCTGTGCAGCAAAGCCTCTACTAAAGAATCTGCTGTTTTCACAGAATAAAGACTCTGTAACACACAAATTATTGCATCTGCTGTCAAATTTATTATTTTGTACATAGATGGTGAGCAGTGTCGTGCGGTGAGGTTCATGACTGGTGAGACACTGACTTACTCATATCAGATTTACAAATATTGACCCCTAAATGATATTGTTTACATATGGAAATTTTGCGCAGGAGGGCAAAAAGACAATTCCTTTACATGTCATCCATAACCACGCTGCCGCTGTAGAATAATTCCATTAACTCAATAAAATTTGGAAATGTAGGTATTATTAATTTAGTGCTGTGCTCCACAGCAAAGGGAAAAACCGTCGAAGTACAACTCAAAACCACTTTTTTCTCGCTCTCTGTATCGGCCAACCTACCCGCAGACTCATTGCCATAGCAACAGACAATGATGCGACTTTATGTTTCAGGATTCAACACCAAAAAACACTCAAATATTTTCCACACAGACAACAGAACATTCAGTCTGTTGCAGTAGTGTGGTTTTAGGTTTAATGTTAATTTTGTGAATATTAATAAGTGATTGCTGTGGTGTAGCTACCACTGCTATATCTAACACAGCAGTTTGCGAGTTATGTTCTTTTCTGCATTCTTTACACATACAAACTGTAGCTCACAAAATGCACATTTCATTAAAAAACTAAACAAAAAATGTTATTGCCGTCTTTGCTTTACTTATAAATGAATTCCATGCGCCGCTCATTCTGCACAAAAATATCAGTTCATCCAAAGCCAAGTCTATCGACACAAGTTAAGAAAAGATGGCAAGGAAAGCGATTTTGAAGAGAAAATAATCAAAATTTGTTAAGCTAAATGAAAGACAGTTATTGTATAGTACAAACCATGTGGTGAAGATAGCAATATAAACTTATTGCTATCTTATTATTTTTCCACAATGACCTCATTTGCCTCCCTTGACCGTGCATCACTGATGGTGAGATATGGGAAACTTTTATAGTGTATAGAGGAAACAGATCCACTGTGCAAGTGTTGAAAATGAAAACAATTTAAATCAAACAGTGTTCAAATATATTCTGCAAAGGTCTCAGTTGAAACATATTGCACTGGGTTTGGTGTGGAACAGAAGGTCCCCAGGCAGAAATGATGCCAGTTAGCTAAACAAGCTCAGACATGATAACAGACAAACATCACCATTTCCCTCTTTGGCTGCATAAAACAGGTGTAGACACACACACACCCACGCCCACGCACACATATGCATACACCGTGAAGCCTTCAGAGTCTTGTGCCATGTCAGCTCTAAGGTCTAGAGGCCAAACTCATCCGTGAGGATTTCTGTCATGGCGGGTGGCGGAGTGGTCTACAGGCATTAGCTGACACTTGACACAATGAACGACTGACTGTAAAAGAGCAAATTCTTGATGTAACCTGTTTCACATTTCCCTTCCCTGTCAATGCTTCAAACCTTTCTTTTCAGTTTGCCAGCAGTAAGTACTTTTAATGACGTGAACATTTCCAGTTTACGTAAACACACACTATGAGGCTGCTGTTACACTGATCAGAATTTTGCCTTGTGTACTGTTGCATTAGGTCTAAACATGAGGAAGGGGATTTTGTGGAACATTAGGTCCTGATGATGAACTGGAAATGACATTTCAGTGCTCATAGGGTGTTTTCACACCTGATAGTGTGGCAGACTCAGTTCTATTGGGGACCAACAATGCAACATTTGTTATGTTTTCAGTTGGAGCGGATCGTTTCCCACTGAACTCTGTCAAACGAATCAAACCTTTTGACAAACCTGTTCACCCCCTCAGCTGTGATGGCACTGCATAAAGAACCACTGAAGGAAACGACACAACCTCTGTAGTGCAACTTCCTTCATCCCTTAAACTCCTGCGTTTGTTTCGGTTTGACTTATTAAGTAGGAACTTAATAAGTTCCTAAAAGGTGGTCTTATGCCTTTTTACTTACATTTAGCTAAATGTAAGTAAAAAGGCATAAGACCACCAATCAACAGCCAGTCAAATCTTAAAAAAAATATTTTCCAAGAGGAAATCTGTCAGATCTGAAGCCTTCAGGATAGTGTCAAGCATCTAAAAGCGAATATCTCAGTGGAGAAAAGTACTTTTTTTCAATCAGAGGCTAATTATGGCTCTAAATCCTTGTACTTGTTGACCTTAAAAGAATTGGAAATATGCCTGCTTATTGGTTTAAATTAGAATGAGATATTCAAAATAGACTTTTAAGTATGTTTACTAGCTACCTTAGCTAGTTTTGAACTATTAATTTGTACACAAAGCTTTGTCTTTGTGTACAAATCTCATGTGTGAATAAATCTCATGTGTGCTCTCATCATAACAGTTGTGTTCTTCTCTGAGTATATGAGCATAAATGTGTCCCTG